>JAUJPO010046408.1:0-16479 GCA_032270745.1 Tiaropsis multicirrata
TTTATGATTACATTTTAATTTATGCATAAAGTTTTGGAATTTTAGCATAAATTAGAAAATAGGTAGGCCATAGGGTAGGCCATAGTGTAGGCCATATGGCCGAGCCATAGAGGTAGGCCAGGTTTTCAACTAACCCCGATTTTCCCCCGAAATTCCCGAGTTGCGTGAAAATTGCTTCGATGTTTAAAAGTCGGGATTTCGTGAATTTTGAAAAATTTCGTGAACGTGAAAGCGTGTCATCGAAAGAATAGAGCCACCGCAAAAAAAACGAAGCTGTATATCGCTGTATATATCTCACTTTTCTCGATACGAGTAAAACATTTGACAGTATATAGAAAAAACTATCTGACTTAATTCCTGCAGAAAAAAAACAGATACTGTAATCCCCTCCTTCTCAGGGAGACTGTGTGAGTGAAAATGAGTTCACATATGCCTTGTAAAATCACTTGGTCAGTTCATCAATATATCATCAATGTGAAACATTACCTATTAAATCTCTTACTAAAATCGTCGAACTACAAGTAACGACGCCGACTGGTCCAATATGCCGGCAGTAATGGAATGAAATATGCCGACGAAAGTAACGAGATAACTGCGCCAGCGGCCACAATAACATACGCAAGTATGAAAAAAGATCGAACATTAGGCTTGAATAGCCAAAATTTCTTAAAAATAGCTGTTTTTTAGCAAAAGAAAAATTAAAATTTTTTTTGGCTTAAATTCAGAAAAGTTAAGCACATCTGAAGGCTTCCTCCACTCACGATTTTATTATAAAAACAAAACCTTGGAAGACCAGAAAATAGAAAGAGGACTACTGATGATAAACGATTCTAAAACTAAACGGCAAAAAATAAAAGAGCCCCCCCCAGCGATTGGCGTGATGGCGTAATCGGAGGTTTTTTACGGCGTGATGGTGTGAAAATAAAAAAAAAATGGCGTGAAATGATGGCGTCCATTTTAGCATGCAGAGGTTTTAATTTTCAAAATTTTCTTTGCCTGTCAGCCCCAACCATGGTGGGGCCTCCTTAGACACTGAATTCCATATGAAAAGCCCATTTTGAGGAGCTTTGGTATCATTACTTACCATCGATTTCCCAAACCTGATATTTCAATTTCAGGCGTTTTAAAAATATCAAGGCAATTCCAAAAACCTTCAGTAAATAAGGTCTTAGGTTGAGTTTTTCCCTTAATATCATAAAAAACACTGTCTCTCTTGTGCCCCAGCCAGTTGGTACCAAAATCTCAATGAGATAAAAAACTGGGTTGGGTCAAAAGGCATTGTTCTTCCAATGGGTCAAAAAAAGGTTAAAATATTTTTTTTATCGTATGTTCAGCGAGACTGAAGGTTAATTATAACTTGCTATAAGTGTGACATAGACGTAACGTTAACTGTAACATAAATCGATTTCGATCGAAAATTCGGGCGTTAAATTTTTCAGGCGTGATGGCGTGAAATCGCGAAAAATGATGGCGTGAGTTGTGGCCTCTAGCTATCCAATACTTATTGAAGAACTTTAACCTTTACCGCGTGCGGCATCTTTTGAAGTTTTTTAGACCTTTTTTATTTCGAAAACCATATAAATTTCAATGGGAATTTTTGGTCCAAGAACCAACTAAAGAACAACTTGGTCTGAAATTGGAAGATGAATTATATGGCCATTTTACTCACGTTTTTCATCTTCTGAACTTCAGATTCCATAACTGCGAAACGTCATTACACCAACCAAAGAAAGAGGACAATGATACAAAAGGATACAACCAGGTTCGTACACATTTTCCATCTGATATTTAAATTTTCAGAAAATCTACCCTCTTTTGATTCGAGCCTTTTTGCTAAACTATCTGCTGCCCTTGGAGGGGAGGGAGGGGTTAGCCGATTTTTGTTAATAACTTCTTTTTTTTTAAGTTGAAAATTTTCCTGTTCTTTTTTCTTTTTTCTTTTTCGTATTATTTCTGAAAGTCTTTCTAAAAAACTATATTATCCTACTTTTGAATACCTTTCTAGCTGTACCAAACTTTAACCACACGACATAGTTGTTAACAAGTACAGAACAACAGCGCAAAAATCAAAAGATCACTGCGCACCTATGTCACGCAGATTGCTTTACCAGAATTCTTGAGTTTTCTAAAAAATCAACTTAAGTTATAAAATTAAAATTATTTTAGCAAAAAGAGTTAACCCTTATGACATGTTAGATACTTCTGCCAAGTTTCATGACGTTTTAGCCACTAGAACTTGAGATTGAGATTGATAAGTTCTAAAAAATGAGGTTTTCCTTGATTTTCTTTGAAATTACTACTAAAAGCCCAAGGGACTCAAAAAGACTGAAAAAGAGACAAGCAAAAAATGTTCATGTCTTTATACTCCTTTTCAACCATTTTTAGATAATCCCGCAAAATTTCGTAGTTTCAGGATTTTTAGTCATCATAGCTATTATTATTAAAGGCAATCGATCGAGTTAATATGCCAGATACCGAGTCAGCAGCCCGTTAGCAGTGAAGAGCAAGAACTTAATTCATTAAGCTGTTTTAGAAATGCGAGTTGCTATTTTTGTTCAAACACAGACCATTTTTTATTCTATGTTAAGCCAAAGCATTGCAAATTTTCTGGACTTCGCTTTTGTGATTACAAACTCGATATTACAAAAAGAACACATTGTATTTTTAACTAGTCATTGTTCTATTTTGATGAAGTAAAAAAACTGCAAACGTTTTGCAACATCATCACATTTTTTAATCGGCAGTCGGACTCATATTAGATTTGATTGCTGTAAATCTCGATCGGTTGTCTATAACTTCAATCAACCACAGCATAGGTTATGTACTCTCTCAAAAAAAAAATTTGAAGGAAGTTTTAAAATGTTTTCTACGTCAGATTAAAAAATTACAATACAATATCAATTTTCGACCAATGACGTTACAGTCAAGTCTCAAAATGGTGCTCCCCTGGCAACATACGACTTTTACAGATACCATAATTTTTAACTCGTCTCTTTTATTGTTTAGAAAAATTTAAACCACATGGAGCTGTCTCAACAAATGCAAACAATTTTTTCACAAACAACTCGAACCATCTTGAATATCTACAAATCAACAAAGGTAAAAAGATTAATCTCCCATGCACCGCCATTGAGGTATTAACCAATAAAAATGGTAACTAATAGCGGTAAATCCCTAACTTAGTGGACAGTGCAGTGGGGTTCGAAGCCCCCTAAAAAAGAACATTAGAACAATAGAAAAACCTCCAACCCCATGCCAATAAAATATTTTAACCCCCTCCCTAAATTCGGCACCCCCTGTGCCCACGAATGTTCGTCCCAATGCATTATTGTCTGCTAAACATGCTAGATAATCCATTCTCCAATTTTCATCTTTTTTGAGAATGGTGTCATTTTGATCCACGTTTTATTGCATTGAAATATTTTAGACAGCCCAATCAGATGAACGTTTTGGAATTGATGAAAAGACGAACAATTTGAAGTGTGATGAAGTATTCCAAACTGAATATGACGTATGTCTTTTAAACCGTTCTTTTCGTTTTGAGTGGTTGGATGGTTTAAAATCCTTATCTACATAATAACTGTTCTTTCATGCCATACCTAAAATACTGACCTCCGTCGAAAAGAATTATCCTTGCAAGCTCGCGGGACAATACCTTTTGATGTCGGTCAATATTTTATGATATTGCGCTCGAAAACAATTTTGGCGGATTTGACGGTTAGGGTCAAAAGCTGCCAATTTTAGTGCCCAACAAGTTTTTGAATATATGAAGGTGTTTTTTTGCTGTTTTTAGACCAGTTTAAGGTGAGAAATTCTCAGCTAAAAACATTTTTCGCCATCCGCCAAAATTAGTAGCCGCCAAAATTTGTAATAATAAGGTATTGTTCTTTTTCTACTTGGGCATAAAATGGTCTTTTTATTGATCTTTTCACTGGTGTTACCAGTGCGGTGGATCCCATTGGATCGCAGAGATTGGGGTGTTTTAAAAACGTACTGACTTCCAAACGTGTTGCTAGCTCATTGCTTCATAAATTACTACGCCTTCAAAGTTGAGTTATTAAGAGTTGGCGAGAAGGAATTTTGACGATTCGGTTTATTCGCCAATTTGCATGCAATTTGGTGGAGTTTATTTTGGCGAATAGATAAAAAAACTAAATTTGACGGGCATTTATTTTGACGAATGAAAATTTAGTTAGTTAAAACAGACAAATTGCACGAAAAATCGTTTCAAACTAAATTCTTTTCCTATAAGTTACGATAGTTTTAAGTTGGTAATTTTCCTTTCCATCCCCGACTTTATGAAGATGAAATAACTACTGCATTTTTGTTCTGTTTTAGCATGAAGAAAAAGGAGTGATATTGAAAATTACTTTACAATACTTAAATGAGGTTTTCTCTAATCAATCTATTGAAGAAATGGAAAATACTGAACTACAAAATGCTTGCCGTCAATTTTCAAAGGTATCATTTTCGAGTGTAATGCTGCTAAATATTTTATAACAATTTCTAACAGAGAGAGGTTAAGCAAACCAAGCCCGACAAAATTTTTATGGCCCAAAACTGAAAGCACAAGCACAATTTTGTTAGGGTTAAATAAAGGCGTTATTTAATTAAAATATGGACACTTTTTATTAAATTTTACCCATTTTTCCCAACCCTTCACCCTTACTGAAACTTTTTGGTGTAATTTATTTATCGGTAGGAAATGAAAATGATTTTCAACAAGCCGAAAAATGAAGGAAAAGGAGAAGAAGAAGAAGAAGAAGAAGAAGACACAAATGAAGAAAAAATTGAAAAGGTCGGTTAAGACACACGATTCTCTGTCTGTGTCTCTGTGAGATTTGTCCGAAAATTAAGAACATCTTAAGAACGTACCCCGGCTGAAATTAAGGAAAAAAATATTTTTCAACTGCAAAGGAGGATTTTTCAACGCTTTAATAAAAGGTGTTATAACGTTTTTCTAGAGACAATATATTTTCTTTGTTATTTGGACTATATATATTAGAACAATCAATAAGAACACCTAAGGCTGAAAATGGTGGAATAAATAAGAACATCCAGCCTCAACCAATGATGTTCTAATATAAAAAAAACGTGTACGTTCGAGGCGAATGGCGTAGATCTACGTTCTGAAAACGTCTTTTGGTCATGGCTTCTGATCATTTTAGTTTAAAAAAAAAATTGTAGTTGCGGACAAAAAGGTTTTAAACGATTACCAAAGTTAACATCTTAATCTTTCCTTTATCATCATAGTGAAAAATTAGCTCATGAATAAAAAATTTAAGAATTTCTTTTGGTTTTTTAAAAAGAAGATATTCTAGCTAAGGGTTGAACTCTCCATTCTCTTTATACATAAGGACTTAGAGGAAAAATTATCTTGGTACTTAACACGTTGCAATAACTTCAACCCTTCATGTAAACCCATATCACATTCAGAAGAAGTCTTTATGTTTGGCGTTCAAGAGATCTCTCGCACTTCTTCACGTTTGATTGGAAGAGATCAAAATATGAAGAATCTCATCTGTGATATTGATGCTGTCATCGACAAGGTAATTAGAGTTGATTTTTAAAGGTTCAAAATTTCCAAACAAGTTAGCTTATGATAATTTGATAATGATTTGTTTTTACAAGTTTGTTCTCCTTCCTTTTGGTTGCGAGGTACATGAAGATTTTTTAACACTAGAATGCGAAAGGTCACTTTAGGAGGAATTGTCAGCGATCACGATTTCTCATAACATTGTTGCGACAGATCTTAAATGAGATGCTCGTACATACGTAGATATTGTTTGTTTCCTTTCTTCTATATTTTCTTGTATACAAACATAAAAACAAAACATAAAAATGGGTCCAAACCCCCCCCCCCCCCCCTTCATTGAAAAAGGCCCATCCCCATTAAAAATGACAGAAATTTCGATATCCGCATTGAATTGTTTTTGACTAAAATCAATTTTTAATTAAAAAAAAAACAATTCTACTGATATCCCCATTACATTCTATTTTTTTCTCCACCGAACAAAAATATCTCCAATTTGATATTTTGATATCTATCTGCTTAGTAAAGACTCAACTAACTAATGAAAAAGGTCAAGCAATCTCAGGGATAAAAGTTCAGCACCCACCTTTGCTTTGCATTGCTGTTAGATATTATCAAACCAATCTTAGAGCTGTTCCCAACTTTTTTTTTGAATGCCTTAGTTATTAGTAGGATTGGTTCTCTATTTCATAATGGCTTCTACTGATGTCGAAACTTTATTGATTTTCTATTATTTTTTAAGAATTTTCAATTACTGGCTGAATTGTGCAAATGCGATGTATTGGAGAAACGCAAAGCCATGGACTTGTTTAGAGATCTTTCTTTTCATTTGTAAGTGTTAATCTCCTTTTAATTGCTCAAAAGTTATTTTCATTAATTGCTCAAAGATGAGTTATATGAAACACTAAAAAAACTCGCCAAAACAAATCCTTAAATTCTTAGCACCCCTCAAAATAGCCCCTTGGTGGAGTCTGCAATCATTATCATAAGCGATCTATTTGTTAACTTGTGAAAAACAAATTTGTGGCACGACGTTGATCGTAATGCAATTGGTTCCCTGATGATCTGTCTGTTTTTGTTTGAATCGTGTTTCAATACTTTTTTATTGTCTTCAGATTAAAGGTAAATTTGTTCGTGAAAATTCCCCATGGAGTCTCTTTTGAGACAGTCCCAAACAAACATTAAATACAACGTAAACACTTTCAAAATTTGGATAATAATGATTTCACCGGAACAAACGGTCTCGTTAAACTTGACGTGAAACTCGACAGACTCATTTTTTTTATATGATTCACGTCAACCTTTAATCCTCCTCCGCCCGCCCTCTACTTACTTATCTCTTTTTCTCTGGTAGCATTTGCAAAAACTTATCGAGGTGTTCTCAACAAATTATCGAAATAAGGCCCAGTTTCTAAACTTAAACTATTTTTGACTCTATTTTAAAAAACTTAGAATTGGTGGCGGAGTTTTATAAAAAAATCGAAAGTCCATGTCTATTATTCTCTTCGGTCCGGGGTAATTTCCTAAACTACTCAACATTTATCATTTTAAGGAGATTGGTATTTAGACACTTTAGACATTTAGGCGTTTATTCGAAGTAATACGGTATATGTTTTTCCATTTAAAGAAGGTCTGGAGATGAAGTCAACCGAGTCAGTGAAATCATTCTTGGAAAAAGATTTTCATTGGCTGAATTATACAGGTTGGTGTTAAACATTTTAGTCGTTTTATCAAAATTGATATCCCGATGGATACCCCCCACAAAATGGTTGCTGGGTATGTGCGGACTTTAAGGGTCGTCTCTCTAAGGGTCTTGATTTTTGAAAAATTTAGGGTTAAAAATTGAAATTAGACACAAAACTTTCCAAAATATACATAAGGGTCACTTTTTTTGGAAAATTTCAGACAAAAATTAGCAGAAAGTCTCCCTAAGGGTTACTTTTTTAGCAACAATTAGTTGGGTCCGTACATACCCTATGTCCCCGAACCCTAGCTTCTTATAGTCAGTTTTGTATATATGTCTTGTATAGGTCTATTCAGACTAAAGGCCATTGTTTCCTTTGTGTGCGGTTTTAAAAGTAAAAAGCTTGATATTTTGGACGTTCCGTAGAAATTCTATGGAAATAAAGCAAAACTTCGAAAGCTCAAACTGAAAACTCGCCAACTTCTCAGAGAAGGGATTTGCAAAAAAATAAAATAAAACTACCTCACAGAAAGCAGCTCCTCGAAGAAAATTTCATTTTTAATCTGAACATTGTTTTAAGTACGGACTGTGATAATCCTAACAAATATCTAGACTCAGACGTTTCAGGGGATTAATTTAGCATCATTATTGTTGTTAATAAAAGTGTTTTTGGTTCAAGTGCTCTTGGTTATCATAAGGCGTGTTTCCGTGATTAAAAAATTGTATTCCATTCGATTTTAAATTTATTTAATTTTTTTGTTTAATACATCAGGTGTTCGAATGTAAAAGATGAAGAAATAACTGCTCAGCATAATCAGACGTTGAAACGGAAAAAGTAAGTTTCAAACACCTCATAGCCTCGGTTATATACCCAGCAAAAAGACTATTCTGAACTTAGAGGGGGGGAGGCTAGAAAAGCTGGAAAATCACTTTGCAATTTTAAAGATTTTTCTTGGGAGCCTATAAAAATAAAATAAGCTTCAAGAGATTATCAGACAATTTTCTTGAGAAACTCTAAAGATTCAATTAGCAACACAAAAATAATAACTTCATTCTACACAAAAAGTCGTTCGCATTCATGCCTTTATAAAGTCTTAACAGCTTCCCATTTATACTTTGTATTTTTATACCATGTAAGGTTGATTTTTAATGAAATTATTTTTCCGTTTTTTGGAAATCTTACATTTGAGACCTTTGCTGTTTTTCCAAACTGACTACTAAGACTTAGGACCATGAAAGAAAAAAACTACGAAGCTAAAGTGTAACTTATTTTTTAATCGCGTTTTTTTTTGCGAATAGAGTCATCAGTCATTGAGATTTAGTAGAAAATAATGAAAAATTACAACAAAAAAATATTTTGCGGCCGGCCGGGTGAGATTTTTATGATGAAGACTTTCAACTGGTTCAGTCTGAAAAGATAAAAGATACAGATATATGTTTGTATTAATGGTCTAGATATTTTATGTCTTCAAAGAAGATCCATTTCGGTTTAATGCACAATTGGTGCTCAGTCAGGCATAACAAAATATTTACCAAAAAAAAGAAAAAATTGGTAACCTCGCAGGCCGACCCCACTCTATTTATTCATGATATTTGAAACCTGAGTCTTTGCCACAATTTTTCGCAATATAACCAGTGGTGAACATTCAGATTTTTTGGGATGTTTCCGTAGAAAAGATGACGTAATGGGTATCTTGAATCATTTCGAAGATAATTTTCCTCGTGAGTTTTGGGAGTTAAGCATGTATTGACCTGCATGTTTGTTCCTGTCAAAAGAACTTGTACACAAATTCCGTATCCGGTGAAAACAGTTGTTCTTTTTCATAAGCAAAGTAAAACCACAATGTAGTTTAGTGCAAACCAGTGGTATGTTATTGACATTTTTTTGCATTTGTTGATGTTTCAAAGATTGCTTATTTCCTGTCGACAGTGTTTCGCACTTCTTTGCTGTGGTTTTGCAATTAATGAGTATTTCGACAATCTCCATATTTATTATTTATCTCCATTCAATCTATCGTTAATTTTATTATCTCGTATTTCTTTCTCTTCACTATTTTTTTCATTGTTTGTTTTTTTCAGATCGAAGAAGAAGAAGAAAGAGAAATAATGTGTATGACGAGGACCCCAAATTTAACGCCATCACGCCAAATTTTCGCGATTTCACGCCATCACGCCTGAAAAATTAGATTTTCACGCCATCACGCCTGAAAATCAAACTTTTACGCCCAAATTTCGATCGAAAACGATTTTACAGTTAACGTTACATCTACGTTACATCTACAGCAATAAGTTATACTAGCTGGCAAGCCAGCGTCGCATGCTGCTGGTGCGATATAGAGGCCCTATGTCAAGATACCAGAAAAGTTTTTACAAATTGTATTTTTATCGATTTGATTACGTCCCATACCGCCGTAAAACGGCTTGAAATAAACTGAAATTCGACTCAAAATTTGCTGGTGAAAAGTAAACTTGAGCCAATATTATTCATAAAAATAATTTCTCTTTATAAATGAGATATAAATGAATACAAAGTTGAACACTCAACCCTGTGTATATCAATGCGATAGAATACCGTTCAGTGATTGGTAGTATCGTTTCGGCGTCTTGTTAACAGGACCTGCTAAGGCTGGTTTATAACGACCATTGATACATTTTTGTCATATTTTAATACTTTCAAACTAAACATTGAAAATACAAAAATGTAGTTATGGTAGAAAATAATTGATAATAAATTTTGAGTGAAATAGATTGAAATAAGACGAAACTAAACCGCAGAAATGAGCTGTAAAAAAGGGATTGGAAATGTACATGCATGTATGCAAACAAATCAAATTTAAAATTGGAAATAAAAAATGTGAGACTAAATGAGACTAAATGTATGCATAAAGAAACGCAACACTTGAGAAATATGTTTGACAAAATCCAGAAAAACTTGAAATCTTGATTTTTTGCCTGAGTTGACGGAAATAAAATGCGCATTCAGTTGCAACACAAAAGATCTCGAAATTTTGGAAGAGATTTTCACCTTGAAAGTCAAACAAATGCCCAAATTTGCCAAAACTTTTTTGAGATTTTGACCGTTTTTTGGTCATATTTTGACATTGAGTGAACAAAAATACAAAAAACTTGGTTCAGTTACACTAGATTCTGTCCTCTAGAAAATAGAATTGAAAGAAAATTGATTTGAAGCCGCACCACTGGGCAGTTCGCCGTCAAGTTAAAAAGGGACGCCCTCCGATGTCCTGCCTAAAATGGGCCCAAAAAGAAAGAGGAGACTCTAAGCTACCCAACGAGCTCTAAACCAACCTCTAATTCTGTTTGGTTTAGGAGATGTTGACGTTTAAAGTTTGTCCCAGCTCATTTTAAAAATAAAGTACCCCAAAAAAGGGCTCGGCACGGAAAAGGTTAATCTCGGCAAAAAGAAAATATATTGAAATTTTGTTTGTCCCTTTTCATCCAGTGTGGCCACTTTGTTGGATTTAACGGATTTAATAAATACCACACCTTTTTTATAGCTATGTCGAATACATTGTCTATCACTTATGGTCTTTCATTACAACAAACAATGGCATTATCTGGACTACGTAAGAAAAATTTTTCCAAAACTTCGTTCGTTTTAAGCTTGATCTATGGTATCTATAGAACCTACGTTGTACCTCTTGAACAACAATTTTTTCAAACAATTAAAGTATTTCATAAACACTACTGTACATATGCTATAAACTGTTTATAAATCTTTTGTGTTTATCTGATCTTGAAACTTATAATCTAGGTTTTTAGAGCCCGTTTGTATGAAATTTCACTAAACCACTTTGAAGCTTTCAGTCTAGATTTTTTTACTAACGTATGAAGGCAACCGAATACATGTCATACTTTAACAGTACCGTATTTCCTCAAATAAGCACCGCGGCGCTCTTAAAATGTTCGATATTTTAGATGTGGCGCTCTTTAGAGGGCGGCGCTTATCAGAGGGAGGCGCTAAATAGAGGAAATATGATACTATAAAGCTTTAACAAGGAAATAATTCCGGAGACATTCCCGGCACGGTATAAACCACAGCTGCAGTATTTGTCTTTTGAAATAGATCTTTTCATAAATTACGTCACGAGCAACGACTGCCTCGTTTTCATACAATTACCAAGGTGATTATGTCTCACGGGAATCAAAATGACACATCTATAAATGGAGTAAATTTTTGATAAATTCCCTTGGGATTCGGTTACTTTAGCGCTCAATTCAAAACGAGGCAGTCGTTGCTCGTGACGTAATTTATGAAAACGTCTATTAGAGGGAACAAAACGTACAGAACTGGGTTTATTCTGATAGACTAAAGAAGCATAAAGATCTCTCTTAAATTATGTAAAATACTGAATTAATGATACATATAATATGAACAGATATTTGAAAAATAACAACAAACTACTGTACAAGATAAAAAAAACTTTATAAGATATCGAGGTTATAAATAAAAAATTTCTACCTATAATATTTTTTTGCTATTTTGTTTGTCTGTCGTAAATATATATTCAATATTATTTCTCTCTTCTAGCTAAAAAATTCCTTACCTAAAGATAATTTTGATTAACAATCTCGGTCAAAAGGTTTGTAGACTTTTACAAATGGGCTCCTTTTCGTTCAAGCTTCAATGCTTGTACCCAAAATCATTTCAGAATTACTCTTTTAAAACATATATCTTTCTGACCTGGTAGGTTATTAGATTTTATACCAATGAGTCCGGGTACGAACTAAAAACAATTACGAATTTTCAAATGAAGCGCCAAGCTGAGAAAAAAACATAGTTTTGTGCCGGGTGCAGAATATCGCACTTCAAACAGTTGTTCTCACTACACACGGCCAAATTCGTCAGATGGTTATTTTCATCGCGTCTTTTTAACATTGTTTTATAAGGTACCGATAGAAAATTCACTATCTGAACATCAGGTTAAGGGGATGAAATGATGGAACGTTACTTACCTGGCAACAAAGCAGTCTAGAAAAAAACTTTTTAAAAGAGCTATTATGAGTAAGTAGCTTCCGTACTAGATCCATTTTGCTACTTTGCCTGTAATTTGTAGTAATGACAGCGTACTTATCTCAATAACTATTATACTCAATTGACAGGGAGATCGGAAATCTGTTGAGTTTCATTCATCGGCGATTCCAGCATTTTACCAATAGATAGTTTGAAATACTCTTGCGCTTGGATAAACATGGACTTTGGAAAACGGAATAACACGTTTGCTCTTTCGTCTATTGATTCCACTGTATAATGAAACAGACAAATACATTTGAAGTCATGGCCTTAACCCTGAGAGCCCGAAGGACGTCCTGAAAATATAGTTTCACCAGACCAGAGTCTTTTGGTTATAGTTAAAAACCAATTCATTTTAAGGCATATAAACATGACTCTAACCTTGAAGGTCATTTGTAGTTTGAATTTTCTGCAAAAAAAATTGTGGAAAAAATTTCATTTATTTCAAAACACTGCGAAGTCTAAGGGTTAATTTAAATCTATCTGTAAATGAGATATAAGAAATCCATTACGTAATCTAAAGGATCTTAAAGTTAATGATGTTTTTAGATTAGGATACCTGATTTTGGTGTTTGGTTCTGTTGATCTTTCATACGCTCCTAAAAGAATCGTGAAAAATGCATTCGAATTAATAAAATGAAATCGAATGAATGGATGGCGGTTTGGCGGCCGCCCACGCTGAAGCTCTGAAGGAGCGGGCCAAACTAACCTTTAGAGCTTTAGCGTATCGTGGCGTCACATGTGGTTACCAGAAAAATGAACGGGCTGCTCCAAAAATAAGTTATGCTGGGGGAGATATATAAGCTTTTTTTTCTTATAATTGTTACATTTTTAGCAAGGGCAGCTGTTTAAGTATACCATAAGCTGTCTAATAAACACCCCTTCTCCGCCCATTGTTTTCCCAATGCCCGCACCTTGTTAAGAAACGCATATGCCGTTAATGGCTAGCCTGTACCATACTCGAGAGAGCAAGAGCAAGAGAGTCAAAGAGGGTATGGAGCTGTCAAATTGAGTCCATTGAGGTTTTCGGTAGTCAAGTCTCTTAAACGAGTTTGGAGAACGAAGCATCGAGACAAAAATTTGTCTCTTTTATTCAAGCAATTTTAGAGTCTTTTGTACTAAAGAACGACATGGTCTCAATTCGGCAGATGAATTATATGAAAGGGAGGGAATCACCTATGGCAATCGAATGGCGATCTTCCGACAGAACCAAAATCCTGGGGTCGATTCTTTCGATTAAGTTTTCGCAAAACGAGGCTAACTCTGGGTCAACACCGCCTCCAAAACAAACACATTTTGTTCCTTTGTCAGGTCTAAGGTTAAAGTCAGTAAAATAGCCGTCCAGGGAACCGTACAGACACAAAAGACCGCTTAAATCTGGCTTGGCAGTACAGTAGTATAAGAGTTATTTACAAATAGACTACACTTTACAAGCGCACAGTTTAAAACATCTAATAGGATTAAAAATTAATTAGTTTTAAAAAATCGACAGCGAGGTTCAACAACGTTAAGTTTCTTTTATAAGAACATGATCAAATCATTTGGCATCTGTAAAATACAAATTTCTTTCCACTGGTTTATTATTACGAGAAACCGACTGACAGGCGGACATGGGACAAGGGACATTGGCGTATATGACTAGTTCAGAGTTTTAAAGGAAACTTCTTGTTAATGATCCTTTTTTTAATAAATTTTTTTTTTCATAAAACGTCTTATTAAACCACGGAGGTAAAAATAACACATAGAGACTCAACGCATATTATTCCAATCTATCTTTTTTAAATTTATGTAGGTCGCAATCCACGAAACATCTCCGAACATCTCACAATTTAGTTCTTATAATTTATTGCTTGACTGATTTTGCTTCCAATTATGGGTAATCAAAGAAAGCCGATTTTAATAACATTTATAAAGAATTTAATGAACGACAATTTTAGGCTAATACAGAGACGTTTATTCAAACTATTATTATCAATTATCTATAAAGAACAAGTGCATAAGAACATAGGGCTTCGGGTATAGTTCCAAAAATTAAGAACATGTTAAGAACTTGGAGAATCAAGAGCATAGAAAGGAGAACATTTTTTCGTTTTTGATTAATATGTACAATTAAATGACTTAATTAAGAACAAAACGAGGCGCCTTCGAATTTTAATGTTCTTATATATATAAAAACGTACTGTAAAACGACTCATTATAAAAGAGTTACCATAATAGAAAATTGTACATTTAAAAAAGTACATTTAGATCTTCATACAAATGCACTAGACTGATGGTGTTAAGGTTGAAAGAAGGACAACTCTCTCTAAAGATGAATATGTATTGGTGTTTGACGTTGACGTTTGTTAACATTCTTCATGTAGTTTCTCAAAACGAAGAACAGTTTCAATTTTCAAAGCCATCATGGTCACAACTGATTGGCTGCTCAAAACAAAGAAACATAACAGTCATTTTCAACGGACTCGACGTAGATCAAGTGAACCGATTCGTAAGGCTGAGCATGCGAGAGATGTTTGCACGGTCGTGTTTCGTTGTGCACTTTTATTCGCCTCTCCAGAAACGCCTTGTCAAAATGGACTGGGACCAAACCGAACTACCAAGTTTTGAGGTCTATTTACTTCGAACGGCTACTACTTCATTAATGGTTAACTCGATCCCTGGCTTCGAAATCAGGAACTTTATCGAACAGATTAACGACGATGCCGATAGACAGTCTTCTAATGAAAGGACACTAGTCTATCTATCGTACGTAAGAGACACAAAAAAGGATAGAGAAGACAAGACGTACGAGAGTCTAGGCAGATTGCGCAGAGACACGTCTTGGGATGTGGTAATTTACTGTTGGTTTGATGATTGTCCGTTAGACGAAGGTCTAATTCCGCCTCACCAGCTGATTACAAAATCACTGACCGATGAGAGACTCCAAAACCAAGAATACACAAACCTTTTGGATTTGTTGAAAAACCCGGCATTCAACCGATACCGATTTAACGAAGAGTTACTATCCCGGTCGGATTTATTTAACGGCACCTGTTTGAAAGGTATAAACCAGATCTACATTTCAGTTTATTATTTTGACGAGCTTTACTTGGCAATAGCAAGACGGGTCGTTAAAGCCGAGAACAAACGACGGAAAATGGAAGAAGGGCCGACATCGCCAGAACTGAAAATAATATTCAGCATTCAGTTGTCCATGATTCAGATTTTCTTTTCGACCAACAATCGACGCGATCGTTGGAACCAGAGAATAGAGCAGTTGAACGCGAAGAACATAGAAGTCCAGGCGTGGCATGATCACCCTCTCTACAGTGAAAGCAGCATGAAAAATCGTTACGATCCAAAGCAGCGGAACATTTACGTTTTGGTTTTAACCAAGCTCATGTTTGAAAGACAGGATATTGATAAGCTTTGTCATGAATCCGACCATAAACATTTTTTCGAAAAACAAAAACTGTACGGGCTTGTTGGTAGCAACAGTGGGATGACGTTTGAAGATTGCAATGGAGATGTCATCGATTCTACACAAACACCAGATGAGCTATTCGAACTGATAAATAATGACTTTTGTAAATGAAATCTCATAGTTTTGATGGTTGAAATCCACATGATATTAAAAAAAATGAATAGTTGGAAGTGTCGTCAAAACATTATCAAGACGTCGAAAAAGCGTCTTGTGTCTTGCTGGGAGGCCATAATACGAATTGCTCGATATAATTAGATTTTGTAATTTTTACTCAAGATGTCATTGACTCAACGCATACTATTCCATTGTATCAATCATTGGAAGCAAATTGTTGCTTGGTTGCTTTGGGAAAAATCGATTAATCAGGCATGCACTCATGGGAATATTAAATTTTAACTTCTTGAATAAGAAAATTCTATACACTTTTTAATAATTTCGCCTAGCGAAAGTATTGCAATCAGCGGCTGTGTGGAATTATTTTCGTGTATGCGTTCGACTTTAGGGACCACTGCAGGGTTAGTTCTCGTCGACAACCCCGACATTGAGTCTTTGAAGACCCGCTCGGGTTGGAGCAAAAATCTGGCCTGTAAATTACACAACCTCAGGATCATCGATGACAGAATATTCCTGTGCCCTGTTGATGGTAAAAAAAGATGGATGCATGGTTATGGATATGGCAGAGCAGAAAAGCAGAGTGTTACGTGTTTTATGGATTAGTGCCTGTTACTGAAGGATAGTGTTACTTTTTCTGTGTACTGTCCTCATGC
>JAUJPO010046419.1:0-16477 GCA_032270745.1 Tiaropsis multicirrata
TTGAACTACTAAATTTCTTTGATCAAGTGAAGGCCATGAATATTGTCTATCTTCATAAGTATTTTAACGCAAATCTTTCTGCTGCATCCCTGCAAACTCTTCAATTTGAAAAAACTCAACACACAATTGGAACAAAGGACAAGGTTATCAAACCTATTTTCTGTCCTAATGTCAATACCACAACTTTTGGGCTTAATTCTTTCACTAGAATTTTCTCAAACCAATGGAATGAGCTTCAGCGAAACTCTGTTAATAAAAATTTATCCGAATTAGAACCAAAAGAGCTAAAAAACTCTATTTGAGCAAGTACATGAACTAGAAACTTCTAGTAATATTATCATAAAATCAGAAATAAAACAAAACTTAATGAATAGTATCTTATAGCTACTAACAGCTAATTTTTAATACTGTAAATATTAATAGTTTATTTTATCTTATTTTATTAACAATTTTCTTTACTTAGGTACCGTCAACGGGTGATACATTGCATTTAATACTCTGCCATACTTTTCACTGTGTATTTTACCGAAATGTACTTTATGCACATTTTAAAAACAAAAGAGCTTGAGAACATTATTATAACAAAATTACTATACTTTCACTTTTGGCTTACGATCTCTCAAGGGGATAAATAACAAAGAAACAAAAAACACTTTTACTCGCGTTCGTGAAGTTTTGAATTGTCTTTTTAATTACTTTCTAAATCTGATCTACAGATTTTTGTTATGTTTTAATTTGTAAATTGATTTACATGGTTCAATCTGTAGACAGGTGATTCAATCTAATGACCAGAACTTTATAGGGAAAACAAAGAAAATAAGACAAGTGAAAAGTATGGCAGAGTAATGCAATGTATCACCCGTTGACGGTAGACCCCTGTATTTTTATTAGAATTAATTTTCTATTGGGGGTGTTCCCACTACCTAACCAGGTAGTAAATATATTTAAAATGTTCAAAATGTTCAAAAAAAAAATGTTTAAAATGATTGTTCAAAAGCTGTGTGACGAGAGCGCTAATGATTTATAATAATCATGCAAGTAAAAAATGTAGCGTTTCGAGCATCATTTAATCATTGGCATTCCCTATTAAAATGATGTGTTTTTGATCTAATTGACCCGACTGAAAGAGAAGAACATTTTTGGGGCTCACAGTGAAGTAAAAAATTGGAAAGCACCTGGAGCATGACCCGCACAGGCCCGTGCAATCTCGGGCCAGTACGGGCCAGCTTACGAGGAACAAAAATCTCAACCATTATCTAATTTCAAGGCTAATTGTTTTACCATGTTTGAGGCGTCTGCACAGTTTTATTTTGAAGCCCAAACAGGCCCGAAAATCTTTGGGCCACACCATGGGTCGTTGCAAAAATAGGGGTGACAGAGATGGGGCCATCTGTCATTCCACAAACCGACTCCACAAACCTGAAAAGAATTCTTTTATATAAGCACGCGATTGTGAGAAATTGAGCATTAGAGATTAAGACTTTAGTTTTTGTTTTTTTGATAGGTTTCTTTTGTTTGTAGTGGAGATCTTGTGTTGTTTTAAAAACAAAAATGAAACAAAAATGTGTATTTTTCTCCACTGTATTTAGAGATTTTATTGTTTTTACAGAGTGTCAAAAGCATTCCAGCAATCATGCCCAAAAGAAAATTGTCCAAGACTCAGGAACAGTCCTCTTCAACTCCTAAAGTCGCATTTCAAGTTGAGGCAAAACAACATGAGAAGTCTTCCAATGTCAATGAAGACGCTTATGCTGATACAGATACAGAAATGGATAATGGGGATTCTGAGAAACAGCCCAAATCAACTATGTTCCGTTTGTCAAGTCGGTTGGCATCTATGAAGCGAAGAGGTATGAAATTAATGGTAAAAATATATCCTTTAGATAATTACATCAGGCCACAAAAAAATAGTCTTGTTTCCAGAAATGCGAGTGACGAAGAAAAATCTCACTCGGGCGGTCGCAAAATTTCTTTTTTTACATTTTTAGATTTTTTTATACTCTATTTTTACTGTTTCAGGATGAATATTAAAATATAATGTTTTGTTTGGTTGATTTCCTTTGCAGAAATAAAGCCTTTTTTTCTATTATGCTTTCAAAAGACAAAGATATGACACAATAGTGTTTAACTGTAAAACGTTCTACTCGTCTCATCTAAAAAAAAAGAACTTTCTTTTACCGCCCGACTGACTTCCAAAAAAAGAGTTCACTCGGTCGATTTCTGGAAACAAGACATTTTATTTTGGCCTCATTTAAGTCAGAATTTAAGAGGAAATAAGACATGTAACCACCTTTAAATTTTGATTGGCAATTTAAAGACCTTTAAAGGCCTTTTTAATTTTAGATAAATATTTTCTATGTTGCTTTTTAGGGAAATTTGTTGAAGTAACGGAAGAATATGAAGAATTTGAATATTTTGCAGAAGACTGTGTCACTGTAAGAGGACCTGGAAAGGATTTCTACTTGTGTCGTATTCTGGACGACGTTCCAGAATTGAGCAATGAAGAAATAAATATTGCATGGTTTGATGAAGTTGGAGAAAACAGATATAAGGTTATATAACATTTTCTTTGCAACTAAATTTGTGATACAGTAGCTATTGCATGTTTATGTTTTGTCAAATTGGCTTTAATCATAGTGTGGGGGGCCCACTATGCTGTTTGGAGGTTGTTGATTTGGGTCGTAAATGTTGTGCTGGGAATTTGGAATTTTTGGATTTCAGGTGGGGGATAAAGGTTATGCTGGGCTTTTCATTTAGGTGGGATTCGGAGTATTTTACACATTTTCTATTGGTTCATCGAGTATTTTCAAAAAAGTTTCCCCTGTTTGTTGCACCATTTCTTAACAAAACATAAAAATCACACTCTTTTCTTATCAATGCTTATGATTTTCATGCTTTAAAATCACTAAATTATGGGTTGAGTCCCTCTAATAAAGTACTGTTTTGAGGTGGGGCCCTGTTTTAAAGATGACATAAGGTCAGGATCTATACTTTTTTATCGATTTTTGAAAAATATAGATTGAGGCGATCAAAATGAGCTATCACATGAGTTTTCTTTTTCAATGCACAATAATGGGCGTTTGAATATTCCTCAGTCTTAAAAATTTATGACGTCGCACAAACGAATTTCAGGTAGGACCTGAAACCCCCCTTTGCTTTTGACTTTCCTTCCTTTCATTTGTTTTCACTTGTCTTAATATTTATAATGCAACTTACGTTCAAAAAATGTCCCTCCATCGACATGATATTGTTAAAAGTTCATAGATATAGAAGACAATGTATAGGAATTTTATATTGCTGCTGAAATCTGTTGTAGGGTCAAGTCATAATTATCATATCCATTTTTTCAATTAATGAATTGGTTTAGGTATCTTACGATGACACCATTTACAAGGCTTCCATTGTCACTTTTGTTGCGGTGAAGGAAGTACAAGACGAACCGGGGTTGTATTACATCACACCCAAAACATTGAAGAACACTAGGAAATTGTTAAAAGAAACATTGACAAAAGAAGGAGAACATTTTTCTGGTGATGAGGTTGATGATGCAGGTGCTGACGATAGCAGCAATGATGGTTTGTTTTAAATTATTTTGTGAATCGAGAGGCCCTTGTTATTTTGGGCTTACTCCAGTCTTTTTGAACAACTACTCCAGGTAAATATCATTTCCAGAGACCCTTTGGAGCATACAAAAACTATGAATGATAAATGTCAGATCCTAGGAGTTCATGTTACACAAAATGTCTTTTTAAAATCTTTTTGTTCTTTTTTGTACAAATTATTGATAACTGAATCATTAGAAGTACTAAAGGGCATTACGAGTCATACTCCTCATGGATGGTAAAAGGAGTGATGTGATCCCTTATTACTTTTATTCTTATATTCAAACAACAGTATTTCAGATTAAACTTTCAACCTTGTATTTAGATGATCATAATAATCCTTTTTTCCACTCATGTAGAAGCTCCGGCCATAAAGAAATCAAGAAAGAAAAAAACTTCAACTAAGAAAACAATCAAAGCACCAAAAAGTCCTAAAAGCCCTAAAACACCAAAGAAGAAAGCTGCACCAAAAATTCCCAAACGTGGCAACAAGCTAATTCCCAATCCGGAGATCAATTTATTAGACGAGGACCCAACTTACGCTAAAGGCAGCAAAGTTCCTCTTTCCATTGAACGGCAAGCCTTAAAAGCTGTCCTTACAAACGATGATGCTCTCCTGGAGGCCTTGCACAAAGACGGCAAGAATTGCTATACTCTGCTTCAACAACGAAGTCCTCACATCTCACGCTCGGCTTACAAGTATGCGTTGCTTCAAGAGGATGTGGACTACTGTAAACTGATTGTCAAAAAAAGATACGCAGTGACTGCAACGAAGAAATACCCTGCCTTCAGCAGAAAAAACACTGGAAAGTAAGGATAATATGCTCATCTTGATCGTACGGATTTTGACAAAGCAAAATTAAATTTTCAATTTTAAATGAACATTTTTTCTGTAGAAACTCAACAATTTAAAACTGTTTAGTAGTTCCTTGAGTGATATTTTTAATAGTTTGTCTAGTATGTTAATGTATTTAACTCGGATGAATGTATATTCATTTCGTTCATTAAACTCACCTCGGCTTGATAAATCTCAATAATAAACCTACTGAATTATGGTTCAGTGTACCATTTTATACTCCTTTTTATTTTAGGGGAAGCCATAAAATGTTTGGACATGCAGTCCGCGATGTAACGGTCAGCCGAGGAAACCGAGAAGGTGATAATGCTTTTCTGATGAGTGAAGATTCCAAACAAAGCGATCACAAGTACACTATTAATTTTGCAATTAAGAAGAATCTTTCCATTGATTTTGTGAAAAAACACATGAAGGCATTCGACCAGGTATAATAGTTTCTTAATTGTCCAGGGTTGTAGACTTTTTTTAAATACTAGAAGAAAATCAACAAAAAAATACAGTATAACTGCCCTCTTAACCCAAAGTCAATGCTTTTGAAAGTGGTCTGTTGACATCTGGTAGCAACAAATGACCTTATTAACATCAGTCTTGAAAGAAGGAGCACGTTCTTAAAGTCTACAAATCTTTTGACCTTGATTGTCTATGCTTTTCATTAGGGTTGAAGGATGTTCATGTGATTCTACGTTTTACATCTGAGTTGGATCTGGACAATTTAGAGCTGAGACAAACTAGATTGTCAGTTCCTTGTATATATATAACTTCTAAAACTGTTTTAGCAGTTTGTATTTTCATTACCATTACCATCTTTTCTTTTTTAAGACTAAAAAAAATATTTTTGTTGTTGATTTCTTTAGGACCTTTACACTTTGATTGACCATTTTTACGACGCCGTAACAACCGGTAACCGTGAAATGGCTGGCGAAATCGCAAAGATAGCGATTAAAAAGGAAGGCTACGGATTCAACTTTCTCCATGATAATTTGTTGAATTTCACCAAAGAGAAATTACCATCTTTCAGACTGGCTTTTGTCACAAAGAAAACTCACGTGTCCAGATCTGTAAGATTTTGTTTTTAATTTTTAATTTTTATTTGATGTCTTATGAATTCTCATAAATCGGCTATTCGAGTGAAATAAATTTATCTTGTACTTTTAAACAAAATCCAATACTTTGGTCATAGCAAAAAGATAGAACTCCATAACCAAACAAAGCTTCATTGATTACAACGTCAAATACGTATCGACCCCCTCAATTTCATATTCCAAATTCTTCTGTATCGCCAATCTTAGCTTCACAAGTTCATTCACGTAATTCACGAGCTGGGCCTTCACGCCCGACGGGCTACTTGTTAGCTTTAATTTATCTTTCCAACTACAATAAAAAAGCTTACCTACAAGAGAACAACCTTTCAAAAATAGGGGTGAGAGAAGTTCGGACCAGGGTGACGAAGATTGGGCCATCTACGGTACTGAAAGTACTCCCAAAATTTATATATAGAAATTGTTGTTTTTGTATATGATTATTTTGCCCATCAAGATGGAGAGATGTAATTTTATATCCTGTAAAATTGAAATATTAGAAATAAGTTTTTAGCTTTCATTGGTTTATGAATATGGGTATAACATTTCATTCCTTCAATCAAACGTCAATTAATGTTATTCTGTAACCTAAAAACTAACTGCTAAAAAGACTAAAGTAGTTGACAGAAAAATAATTTGTTTAGAATATGTAACTCAATAGTGGGTTGTTCTAACGGAAACTCTGAGAATTTAATTGCTGAATATTTTGATGACAAGTGCAATTTAGAAAAGGCACAGCAACAAATTATTCATTTTGGTGGAAGCATGCAGCAAGGTGAACAATAATACCATTTCTAACACTCCATTAGCTAGAACCAGTGATTTCCAGAGGTTTTGCAAATTTTGTATAACATTTTAGTCTTGTTTCAGTGTTTGTGAACATGCGGTTTCTTTAGCTGTGCATCTTTCTTTAATCATTCACTTTACTTTATTTTATATTCAAGTTACTACTTTGTGCTCAAGATCAAAAATCAATGTGGGTTGAACAAACAATATATATACTGTAATTATGAATTCCTTTAAGCCTATTTACTCACAGCTATAAACATGACTAAATGTTAAAATATATTCTAGAAAATTAAATAATGTCAACCTTCTCGGAATTAAGGTTCAAAGAGTCTCTTGGCGAGCTGGAAGCGACTAAAATTGAAGAATTTGAGCTTTTTGTAGAATTATCTGGCATTCAAATATATCGCAAACTTTTGCCAGTAAGTATGTTTAACTTGATAAGTACTAACTAACTCTAGTCTGTTTTCAATTCTGACTGAGTATCGCATTTTTGGCTATACATTGGACTTAATTATTATAGAGGTGTTCTCAATCAAAGTTTGCTCCATTTCAAATTTTGCTTCTTTTTTTGATAGCATTTTTTAATTGAAGCGCCTCTGTAATCTTGAACTTTACATCATATTGCAAATTAGTATCACTCAAAATAAAATAAAAAAACGGTTTGAAGTATTCACTGATACACTCCCTTTTTTTCACTCCATCTCAAGCTAGATCTGACATCTTTCCAAACTCATTTATACTTTTGTGACTTTCAATTCTAATCATTTTTAATAACTTTCATAACTTTTTACTATCAGGAGTCATCGTTGTACGAATACAAAGTTCTAGGCGAGTTAGAAAGCAACGCTCAAACATTTATCGAAGTGTATTTGGATTTGAAATATCGCAAAGTTTGGGATTCTTATGTTAAAGGTGACCTTTTAATGTTGTCTTTTTTTTGTGAATCAGGAATCGAATACTTCATTTCCATTTGTCGTAGTTTTATCCTAAGGCTTTCTTTCTTTTATTTGAGTTGATAGAAATAGTAATTTTAAATATTGTATTCATTCAATGCCACTTGGAAGAGACAGACACAATATAAAAGACTCAAATGGACCATGAATGTAGCTTAAATTACCCTACATATTAAACACATCTATTTTGTTCTTTTCTCTTTGTATTATTCAGACAGAACATAACATCCTACTGGGATGATGGCCATTTTTTTACCATTGGGGCGAAATAAATTAGCCTTTTTTGAGCGATTCTTCCACTGGGGTGGCCAAGTGTTATCACAAACAAAATATTAAGAAATTTCAAATTGACCATGAAAATAGCTTTGTTTATATCCAACATATTAATGATGGGTTAGGACAATTTTTTTTAGGTTTTTATTAAGACTTACTGGAGTTTGTTTATTTCAGAAATTTACGAAAAAGTAGATGAAAATGAATGCTCATACATTTATTGGAATGTTAATTTCCCATTTCCACTGGCGAACCGTGACGTATCCTTTTCATAACCTTGTTTCTTGTTAATTTCGCATAACGAAAGTATAACAATCGTTTCTGCGGCGGCGCCGGCGGCGGTGGCAGCGGGTTGGACGGTTTTTTTGAGAAAACGAAAGTAGAGTTTCTTTGGACGGACTCATTAAGATATTCTGTAATTTTCTAAGTTAGTGTAACCGCTTCGTTTTTGATCAACCATTAGAGACTTTTTCTTATTCTGAAATAATTATTTTAAGCTAAAACTAATGACACAGTTATTTGATTTGAAATATCTTCGTTACAAACAATATAGTTTTGTTCTTGGTATAACTTTAGCACTTGATTCTACAATAAAATTTTTACTACTAGAATATTATTGTGATTTTGCTTAGTGTGACATAGTCTGCAGCAAACCCGCACTATTGTCAGCTTCATGAAAAATAGTAGCAAGCAGTGCAAGCTAAGAGCTTAATAACAGAAATAGCTATTTGATGAATCTTTAACAACAGCTCTCACGCGCAACAGTATACATTCATACGAGAATGCAGAGAAATGACTGAAGATACTGCCAAAAAAACACCAACTTGGGTCATACTATCAGAAAACCAACATATTTCTTCATGTGCAGAGAAGAAGGGTGTTGTTCGTGTCAATGACTACAAACAAAATCTCACCATACAATACAAAGATGAAAATACTACGAAGCGTTTGTTCTTTTATTTTTGATTTAATTTTTTTGCCCTATTCATAATAATATCCATGACCATAATCTTTTATACGTGGAAACGGAGATTTGGAAAAGAAAGATAGGAATTGAATTGATAGAAACGCTTTTATCATATATATTCCTTTCTTTTCCTTTCAAAATTCGGAACTCTCAGAAGGGGAGGTACTGTTGTGTTTATGTACTGTTGTGTTTATGTACGCGAAACGACTATAAAAAGATCATTAAAAGACATTATTTCAATTTTGATTATTTGCTCTATTTAACAAAGGAAATCTTTCAGATTTGAATTAAAGTTTTTTATTTGAATAAAACTATTCACTCTGTCGCAAGGACGAAAAACTAAATTTATAAATATATTAGCAGCAAGAATTTTTGGAAGTCAACTGTAAATTTTTCCATGTAGAAAATATTACCAGGATTCTATTGGTAGACTTAATAAAGAGGCTTTATAAATTCTTACTCTGATTGGCAGAAAAGGTTGTTATCATAGTTATATTTCAATGATTTCAAAAGAAACAAAGAGTTCATGAGCACGTATTCTATACACCAACAGCGCGTTTCTTATATCCCTTTCCCAAATCTCTGGTGGAAACAACTTAAACCTAAACAATAAAACTAGTGCCAGATTACGGGATGTTTGGAATGTTTCTGTAGAAAAGATTACCGTAATGGATATCACAAATTAAACTTTATACCCAAGAGACCTAGAGCGACCTTCTGATACAGATCTAGAAGTTGCTGAAATATCGAAATCACAAGTGAAAGCTGACATCCTGATAGGAGCAAGATAACGGATGGCAACAGGCTCGCTTGAAAGTACGTTTGCTTTGGACTCGTCTTAATTCGGGCATGCATTGGTTGATGAACAAGTCCTTGTTGTCACTAAGGATTCATTTAACACCAAGGAGGTTGACTCAAGATGTTTCTTTTCATGTTCTTCCGAAACTATACAGAATGAATATAACTGTCTTTAGTACCATCATCGTTAAGGAGTAAGAAGGCTTCATTCTTATTGAAAATAACCTTGTCCATTCAACTTTCGTTTAGTTTTCATGCATTACAAAGATAATCCAGGGGGTTCAATTCCAACATGGTTGATCAACTGGGCTGCTAAGGTTTGTAAGCATATTTCTTTCTACGTCTCAAAGAGAATCAATCTGTTCATAGCTTTTAAGAGGTAAAATGGAGGTCCTAAAAACTGGCGTGTGTTCGTTAGTTCGTTAGTCTCTTAGTTATGAGTTTCTTCTCGCGATTGGTTTTCCTTTAAATGATCCTGTTTTTTTTGTAACCTGTTTTTTTTGTAAATCTTTCCACATTTGCCAAAAATGGCCCAGAAAATAATATTTTTTGTAAATTTCTTGAAATTTAAAGCATTGGTTTTCTCTTTTTAATAAGATGAGACTAGAGTATCAAAGTTTTTTCTGATTTTTAAAGTGATTTAAGAATTTCAAAAATATTATTCATAAAGGAGAGGGGAAGCGGTTTCAGAGTTACTGTTAAAAAGACAATTGAAGCAATGTAATGGGTTTACTTTGTTGATGAGAAATTTTATCGAAGATTAAAATGTGGGGCGAAAACGTTAAGAAGAAAAATCGAGATTTTATAATTCTGACAAATTTCAGCATAATCTTCACAAAACTTCTATTTTATAGAAAGGAGTGCCGAGTTTTTTGACAGAAATGAAAAAAGCTGCTGACGGATATCCAGAATATTTGGAAAAGAAGAAAGCCAAAAAATGATCAATGATCGCTCATCTTGGGTCTGTTTTGTTTTGTTTTGTTCGTAAGCAACCTTTTAGATTGTATAATAACTTGACAGTATAATAAATTTACAGCATTAGGCTGACACAAACTTTTTAAGAATGTTTTTAAGATATCATAATATTATTATGATATGTTTAAAATATTGATTTTTTGTGATTCGTTAGCAGATTATTCAGTTGAAATGCCCCTGAGTTTTTGTAGCATAGGGGCAATGGAAATTTTGTCTAAAGCTACTCTGTAAAAATCAGTTACATTCTTTTTTATATAAGAACAATTTTATAAGAACATCGACCCTCAGATTTAGTGGTAAATTTTACCTAAAACTATGAAGAACTCACTATTTGAGCTTTGGAATTTTCCTGATGAAAGCTTTGATCAAGACTAAGGGAAGCATTTTAGGCATATATTTAAGGGTGGTGTGGGGTTGGAAATTTGAGAAAGTATGGATCAAATTTAAGAACATTCGAGCCTCGACCAAATTTACTGCTTCTTATAAAAAAGAGTGCATTAGACTAATTTTAAGTATTATTTGTTTGTTACATGCACACATACATTGGGATAAGTTTAGATACATTTTTTAATTAATATATTTATTGATTTTAGTACTATTTTGTAATTGTTAGGTTTTTTAACGGATTTATAGCCTTTGCACTGAATGTTTATTATACTAGAGTTGAATGTTTCAATATTTCAATGTAAGTCAAAATGTATATAAATTATTGTAAATTTTTTGAGTCTGCACTTTTAAGAATTTTACAGAATTATTTATAGTAGATTTTATCTTTTAGTGTTAATTCTCTGAGCTACCGTAAAATTGCTGTTCCATTTGGGCTTTACTTGTCCTCGCAGCTTAAATTAATAAAATACCTTATCGGGGAAAGAACTAAGACTTTTTTTCAAATTAGTCACTTTTCCCTGACTAATATTTTAGATATAGGAAGAAAACTTGGAAATTTCTCGGTAGCCATTAAACCGTTTCAACTAATTTCATTACTTTTTCCCGAATTTTTCCCCGATAAGATAATACAAAATCTGATATCCATAATTAATCACATTTAGAGAGAGTTACATTGATGTTCTATAAATAGTCCAACAGTAAAGACTTGTTGTTTATAGTCTCCATGGAAACGATTCAAAAGAGTTTCTTTAGAATGAAGTACTGTATTGTTATACTGAATATAAAAAATGTCATAAAATTTGAATTATTAATTGTAAAAGTTCATCATTGAATATACGTCATAATTTCTATGTAACAGATTTCTCATTTTTTTCATTTTTTGATGATTTCAAAAAAATTGGTCGATAATAGAAATGAAGATGAGAAGAATGACAAAAATGATTTTTTGAAACAGAGAGAGAAACAAACAAACATGTTTTGTTATAAATCATTTTTTTTTTTTTTGTTTATATGTATTGTACTGGTGGAGAGTACAACATACAGTTACAAGAAAGGTGAAGCTTGCGATAGCGGCCATTCATGTCCATTAGATTGTGTCACTTACCCTGGTCAATTCTATTGTGTTTGCCGACAAGCACATATCAACCCCAACTCAGTATGGAAAGAGAATTACACAGATTGCACCATGAATTATAGCCCTTTTGGTGTTTATCCGTACGAAGCAGGAAAAGTTATTGGATTTCCGTATCAGGATTATGAGAAACTTCCACCTGAGATGTTCACCAGTAATAAGGTAAACGTCTTTAAAAAATAAACCCTAAGTTAGAGCACAATTTTTTGAAAAAGCTAAAAAATCTTCAGTTTTTAGTCAAAATTGTTAGATGTCAACTTCGGCATCGTTGAAAAGTATTACAAAAAAGGAGTCTCTTTCTTTTCTTTAAAACTCAAATGTTCAGCGTTATAAAACACCCTTTTCAGAGCCGTAGATCTATGTATACATCTGACGCCATTTACTTAAATGGGATTAATTTTCCCGAGCATAAAATTACGCAAATCGTTGTATATAGATTTTAAATTGTACATCAAAACATTCGTGGACTTGAAGTCAATTTTGATCATTTGCAAACTTTGATCATTTGCAAACTTTTATCAATCTGAATAATGAAATCGATATTATCAGCTTATCAGAGACTCATCTTTTTACTGACGAGGAAGATAAAAGGCTCGAGCTCGATGGTAAATTTATTGGAAAATGTAGAAAAAATGGTGGTGGAGGTGGAGTTTGTATTTACATCAGAAAAAACATCGTTTATAAAAAACTGTCAAACATCAACAAAACTCCTCTTGAAAGTCTATGGATTGAAATTTCGATCAAAAAGTCGAAACCAATTATCTTTGGATGTTGTTATCGCCCCCCTGAGACATCTGATTATTTACCGAAAGATTATGACAAAACTTTCAATGAAAACATGTCCGAGGTAATAAATGAACAAAAAGAAGTCATAATTACGGGTGACTTCAATGTGAACTATCGTTGTAAAAACAGTAACAAAAGTTTCAAAGATATGATGATATTAAATGGCTTTAAACAAATAATATCATCGCCAACTAGAATCACTGAAGACACTTCGATTTTAATTTATCTCATGTTTGTCAATACAGGCCGTCAAACTTTGTAAATGTCCATGTAATCGCCACAAGCTGAGACGAAATGATATATTGTTCACGAAAAGTAAACACTCAAAGGTACCCAAATCGTACAATCAAATGTAGGAATTACCGGACGTATGACCCCGACCAACTACGCACCGATGCAAGTCAAGTCGACTGATCTCCTATCTTTAGTATGAATAATGTTAACCAAGCTGTTGAATTTCTTCAAAGCAACCTAAAAAATTTATTTGATAATCATGCTCCGTTAATCGAGAAACGAGGTAAACCATGCGAATGGTTAAGCAAAAATATCAAAAGCCAAATGAACAGATGCGACATGTTACTTAGAAGGGCAAGGAGATTGAAAAACGACCAACAGAGTTGGAGAGATTACCGGCTTTTACGTAACCGCTGTACTAGTGCCCTCAGGAAAGCAAAAGCAAATTATCATCGAAATCTACTTGAAGAAAATCGACTTAGCCCCAGGAAATTTTGGAAAGCTATAAAATCTATTTTTCCAATACGAACCAAATCATCTGCATTCCAGCTTAAAAACCGAGTTAATCATTTTGCGAGTTATTTTACAAACATTATCACAAAAATGAAGTTGGTAGCCTATCCGTTAATCAACTTTGTTTGGAGGTATCATAAGAAAGAACCGCTTTGAACCAAATCTATGTTCACTTTTTCCTATGTTTCCGTTGTCTTTGTTGAATCGGAACTTCGCAAGCTTAAACGTAATAAAGCAGCTGGTATCGATTCGTTGCCACCTAACCTCCTAAAAAATTGTGCCAGAACTATCTCTAGACCCATAGCACATATCATCAACTTGTCCCTAAGGACAAGTCTTGTACCCTCAGCGTGGAAATCTGCGAAAATCACGCCTATCTACAAATCAGGTAACTCTGAAGAAGTCAGTAACTATCGTCCAATTTCAGTGTTGCCTGTACTTTCAAAGATTCTCGAACGTGCTGTCCATAATCAACAGTATGACTATATGGAAACCAACAACTTATTAAATAACTCTCAATTTGGTTTCCGGTAGAAACGCTCCACTAAACTAGCAACTACATTGTTTTGTGATTCAATACGGATGTATATCGATAAAGGTCGTATGGTTGGAAGCTTGTTTATCGATTTATCGAAAGCTTTTGACACCATAGGACATAGCATCCTCCTTGAAAAACTTCTACGATATGGTATTCTTGGAACTGAGTTGAATTGGTTCTCGGACTACTTGTTCAATAGATCTCAACAAGTTGAAATCGATGGTGCCACTTCCAATACCAATTGCATTACTTCTGGCGTTCCACAAGGATCTATATTAGGTCCTTTGATGTTTATAATCTTCTTGATATATTTCAATACGCAGACGACACTGTCATCTTGTTCTCTGCTCAACATGTCGATAAAATCGAGTTTGCAATTAACGACGATTTAAAAAGAATCGGTTCCTATTGTCAAATCAACGAGCTTTTGCTAAACCTCAAAGCAGGCAAAACTGAAGTTATGTTGTTTGGAACTGCACAAAGATTATGCCGACACGGAAAAAACCTTAAAATCATGTACCAGTATACTCAAATTAACTTTGTAACTGAGTATGTCTACCTGGGTAACGTCTTAGATAATCATTTGATTCTGACAAAAAACTTTGATCGTTCGTACAGAAAGGCTTCTAGTCGCTTGAGGCTGTTATCCCTTGTTCGTAGGAATTTAACATCAACTGCAGCTGAACTAATCTACAAAATGACGATCCTACCCTTACTCACATACAGTTCGACCATCAAAACCATCTTCAATGATACTCAACTCCTCAGATTTGCATCTATTGAGAGACGTGCTAATGTGATCGCATGATTGGTTAGGTGAGTTAGCAGCACTAGCGCTGGAATTCAGGACCTCTTCTTACAGCGCATTTTGAAAACGCGATCAGGCTAGCAGATTCTGTAATCTATTCCTTCCCACATTTTAAAGTTTTTCCGACCTTTGACCTTCCAGCCAGAGCTTAGCGTGAAAGAAAATATATCTACTACATGCCTACACTAGAAGAAGTACTACCAGATAAGTACTTTAGGCTTCTTCTTGTCCTGTCTAAGTCTAAACGAAATAAAGGTTTCTCATAGATAGGTGAAAGAAAAAGGTCTGCCAAATCAGACTACGAGAGGTCGCGCAAAAAGAAAGAGTGAAATCGTTGTTTGAAAACGAGACTTTTCCCGCTACGCACTCTCACACCTACAAGCAGCAGCCAGAGACTCCTCCATTCTTTTTCGACTTGCTGCATGATCGCCATTCCGAAATGCTATCAAAATCATTAAAAATGAAGGAGAGGACTGGGGACGAGTTTTTCCAGCCATGCCCCAATACAACAAACCCAAGAAGGGCGGGAGGAGAATAACTTGGAAGACCCGATTGCCGCCAAGCACCGCCGCCCATCATCAAGTCTATGTGGATGTTTGCATTTTACAATTTTATGGTCACAGCTCTAAACAACTCCACATTTTCCACATCACCACAAACGAACATGAACAACAAACCTGGCAACGTTGTTCCGATTTCTGGATTTAACCAGTTTACATAGGTTAGTCAAGTCGCTTATCTGCTTAATACTCCTCAACGATCATACAACATGTTACAACTCAATTTTGAAGGTAGTGGTAGTTTCGGATCTTCCAGACAATCAACGTAAAAGGAGTTGCGGAACAATCATTTCTGTTTTTCGCAAAGCGAAGGATTAGTACAAGGCAGGTAGAAGAATTGCAAAGCAATTTAAACCCTATAGATTTGCAAATATTGAAAGATTTGAAAAAGATTCTCTATCAAACTTATTTTAGGCCCATTAGCACAGCACTTTACCTAAATATAGAGACGTCCCTCAATAGAGCAACGTCCCTAAATAAAGCAACGTCCTTAAAAATATAGCGACGTTTTTCCTGCAAACCAAAGTCAACTAAAGGCCATTCTACATCACATATTTTTCTGTGCAACATAAATGTCATGTCAATGCGCATGTATATCAAAACCACTGATCTTGCGTAGCAAAATAAGTATGATAAAAAGGGGCTTTAGTTTATATATAGTTGATTTGTAGGAAAAAAACGTCGCTATATTTTTAAGGACGTCACTATAGGTGAATTGGTGAAAATGGACAGAATGATGAACTGGATGAATTCCTCAATTTAGATTTGGTTTCAATTAATGCAACTTACACCAACTGGATTTATATGTTTTTGACGACTCGTTGTTTTTGCTTGTCCACTGCACTGTATATGGCCAATTGAAAATAGATTTGCATGGTTTAAGTTATTTACAGTTTTTTTGCTGCAACTTTTGAGTGACAACATCATTTTTGTGTGTGTATTGATTGAGTTTTCAGTTAAAATATTCAAAAGTTTTCTCTGTGTGAGCTATAGAAAATAGATAGTATCCATGGCATGGGATAATAAAGGGTTGTAAATATAGACCCCATCAGTTCATAAAAGTACATCGATTTTTGCATCAAACTAAAGGCCTACAACTATTGCTATTTACCACGGCAACGAAACGAGTGAGCACAAGTTATTGAAACTTCTTTTACACTCCTAAGTTATGACATATATCCTATATGAATCATTAATGGTTCAAGCTCTTACCTCGTAAATTTGTTT
>JAUJPO010046430.1:0-16476 GCA_032270745.1 Tiaropsis multicirrata
ATTCGTGACGCGTGAAAAGTAGAATCTGTCCATTGATATTAAAAAATAAATTTCCCTCTTGATGTCTTATCTAAGAGACTTGTTTGAGCCAATCTAGAAAGGCCGATTTTCGAAATTTTTCTCGACCGTCGGCGTCAACCATGGTGGCGTCACCTGAGATACCTTTCTATGACCCAAACCCTATAAAAAATGATCTACGGATATCCCTATTTTCAAAAATTTCTCGCCCGTCGGCCTCTACCAGCGGGCCCTCTATAGTCACTATATCTTCTTCCACCCTCTCTTTCAAAACGAATTCGTCCGCTTTTTGTTTTAAAATACGTGTTGAACCAAAGTGTGCTCGTCAACATTTCTTCACCAAAATATTTTCACCTTAAGTGAGAAAGGTGTGCCATGTATGAAAACCTCTAAGTTCGCCATTTATATGATTGGTCTCCAAAAAAATGTTTTCCCACCACACTACTGCAACAACTGATGGCGCAACAAAAAGGTCTATGTCAGATACATTTGCCTACCCAGCGTCAATTTAATAATCTCCATATACTGTTCTGTCTGAAAACGACCTTTTAAAATGACAGTAAGAATGAATTTTATAAAATTCTAGGTCTAGGAATATAAAGAAGGACTTTGGTTCTGTTTAGGGGCATGGGGGAGGGGTGGATAATTATTTGTAAAGAAAGACTAAGGGAGGGTGTGACGTTTTTTGTGGAATTACAAATTATCTCTGCGTGAACGTGAAATGCGATTTTTTTGCACGTGAATACGTGAATTGAGAATAAAATGCTCGTGAATACGTGAATGCGTGAATTCAAGGTCGACTGGGGGAGCCTCTTTTATACTAGCCTATTTTAATTTCCGTTCGTCATCGTGATTTATCTCCGATACTTAACGTCATTATTATCTCCTGTCAAAGAACAACACGCACTATGATTATATAATAATACCCTCAAATCTTTACAAACATACCCTCGAAACTTACCTTTACAAGTCTTACAACAATGTCCCGGTCTGTTCACTTGATCTCTACATTGAAGAACTGGACAGATTTTGCGCTGACATGCGTATGTTGATCGGCAACCTTTCTAAGAAAAGAGTATAATAGGTGCTGTGACTTGAATGATGAACAAAGGAATAACTTGGTGTGTTTTACATGAACTTGTTTTTTTTACTCAAGTCAATTTTTTTTAATTCACTGTCTCAGATGGACTGTGGGCGGCGGCGGTATTGTTTATTTTCCGAACCACACGTACGGCAGCCTTTTATATATGGGCTAGTCACTACACCCTGTCTCACTCAATAATATGGTGGGAAAATCTGAATATTTCCACTGGGGATACCAAATTCTCAAAATAAGATACCAACCTTTCAATTTCTTTAAAATACTTTTTTGTGGGGACCGAATTCTATGTTTATTTTTTACCAGGGTTGGTTTTTCAGATTGCTCCAGTGGGTAGGAATCCCAGTGATATAGGATTTATGGCATTTGTTAAAGGTCTTCTCTTTTTCTTATTCCTTTGATGTGTTAATTATTATACCTTTCGACAAAAACATTCTAAACAATGGTTTTGTCGTTTATTGGGAATGTAAACTGTCCATTTGCTTCCTCTGTCGAAAACTGACCCAAAATATTCACAACCTAAAGATAATAAAGCATGGTATAGAAAAGCGGAAGTTAAACTAAACGATTGGGTGACATCTAAATAGAGACTTAGTGTATTGATTGTTTTCAAACTCAGTAAGAGTAACCCGGTAAGAGGAAAAGAAACATAAAAATAATTTAATATTTGATAAAAAATTATACCTTTATTTTTTTTGGTCGAGGTCATCCAATGTTCTAAAATGAAAGAAATAAAAAGAAATCAACAAGAATTGACCAGTCAACGTTAAGGAGTAATATTGAATGGTAGTAATATTGATTCCAGAAGTTATCGATTGGGACAAGTAGAAAGACAACCCTGAAGAGATATCAAAATTATGGAATTTTTTCACTAGGTATACGAAATTCTATTCTTCTTTGTTCGAAAGATTTATATTTTAGTCGATCAAAAAAAATATCAATATAATTATATTTTTCAATGGGGATGGCTTCCTCTTTTTCCAGAGGGATACTGGACACTGTGCTCATTTTCGACCGGGACGGTTTTTAGACCTATTATTTCAGTGGGGTTCGCCAGGTCTGTGGAATGGGGGTGTCATATAAAGCATAACTGTCATAACTAGCTGACACATGAAATTTGCACGTACTAGGGCAATATTTGCAGCAGCTTCCTTTTTTTCTCACAGGATTCGCACACGTGACCAGTGGACAAAACCTAACAGTACAGGATACCATGTTTTTCTAAAATGAGAAACAAAAGATAAATGTATGATGAATAATTTATCAAGGTAAAGAGCATTTATAGTGGATCATATTGTTTAGTGAAATAGGCCATCATTTATAACATCCCTGTCTTTTGCGGCCCACTAGGATGTGCCCCACTGACGACCGCCCAGTGGAAAAAGCACTCAAAAAAGAATTATTCATTTTACTCCAATGGCGAAAATGGTCACGCCAGTGGTAATCTCTGGGATCGGATTTTCTCTCGCATCCCACTGGTAAAAACAAATAAATAAGAAGAGCCACAAGACTGAAAAAATAAGGAAAGAATAATATATTTTGATGACCCCGCTTGAAAAAAAATTTATATTTGAAGGTTTTGAATTTTATTCCACTGAGCTGAGTGGCGTACTAGGGACAGGGATGTGTTATACAAAAGATGACCTGGATAACTAATTTTTTGTTTAAATAAAACAACCTAAAGGAAAAATATCTCAACAGGCGCTTCCTGGAAAATGAAAAGTACCCCGCAGGCACACAACGTTGCTTTGACGTCCGAACAGCGTTACTTCAAAGTCAAACCGTTATTTGGACACGCTGAAAGATTGTTTAAAATAACGTTGTGTGTCTGGCGGGTAGTTTGTTTACAGTGAGATTTACAATGGGTACAAACCTTGCATTGACACAGCATGCATTCCTGGTTCTTTTTTTTTAACGAGCTAGCATGGTGGTTGGTCTCTTCCCAAGTATCTAAATGTAGTCTCTTCCGACCGTCGTGATAGCATGAGAATTTGGAATTGGCAAGGGCCGTTGCTATCAGGTTGTTTCCATCATTTTGTATCTCAAGATTCTTTTGTATTGCATCTATTGTTGGGGAAAATCTTTTTGAATAAATGTTCTTTTTTTCGAATATATTAATAACAAGGTTTATTGATTTCCATAATTTTATAACTTTAGTTTTAGTAGCAGTTGCTAAATTTTGCGAACCAATATAAAGAAGTATTTTTTGTCTTCAAAATTAAAAGAATCAAAAGCTTCCATTCGGCTTTTTCTAAAAATATAGATACCCCTACTGAAGAATACATATATGATGTCCAGGGAATTTGAAATTTTCAATACCCTAGGATATTCCAGTGGGCATTTGTAGACCAAGAAAGGGGGAATGAAAACTTTCAGCACGGATATCCAGGATTAAGGAAAATCGACATCCTAACAAGAATGAAATTATTTTTTGTCAAAGCTTCCATTTTACCTGAAATTGCTTTCCCTCTTCCACAAATTGTACCACATGTTATCCTTTTTCTCTAGAATTTTTGAAAAACTAAAATATATATATATCAAGCAAATTATTTTCAAAAGGTCGATAAAATCCTGGGTTAGTGGGTATTTATTGGTCTTTACAGTACTATGAAAACCCTGGGTTAGCGGGTATTTATTGGTGTTTAATGAAAATTAGAAAAGTGATTCTGGGTAGTGACGCAAATGTTGGTTATTATGTTACAATCTTTTGATATAATGGGCGCAAAGATTTTCTAATGATTGATTTAAATGGGGGCAATAAACCAAAATGATTGATTTTTAACTGCAGGCAATAAAAGAAACCACAATTTTCTCCTTATAGACCAATTAATCGCAATTAAAGTAGCGAAGCATTGTAACAGTTAGTTTCATCAGGTATTAAAATCCTTAAAATAGTCCCATAATACATGATACGTGCACATGTCAGATAACATGGAGTTTTTCCAAGATGCGTAACTTTTTTCGTACTAAGCTTTTATAGAGGCGATTCAAAACTAGGGGGCTATTTTTGTACCAGGTCTTAAATTTTGATCTAGTTGTCCTTTTTGCGTGAGATTTGGTACACATCAATTATAAATAGTAAAAAATGACACAAAAATTTTTTGATGACGTCACTCATCATACTGAGGTGAGAAAAAAAAATTGTCATTTTTATGCGCCAAAGGAATGAAAATCGCCAAATTTCGCACTGAAAACGAAATCAATAGTTGGAAATGACTTTTTTCTTCAAATTATTTATAAAATTACGATTTAAATGATATATTTGACGACATTAAAAGTTAAAATATGCAAAAAATATGTCATTTTTTCATGCCACCGGCTTGTCAAAAATGACATCATGCTCAAGGTGTAAAATGTTTGACAAAAATAGCCCCCCCCCCCTTTAGTACGAATAGGGTTAAACCATTGGCCATTTAAAACAATAGAGACAAAATAAGTCAATACAAAAAAAGTCATTGTCTTAAGATTTAACTCAAAACTAATAAGACTGTTGTACTGTATTAGGATGAAGTATCAGGATTAAATTGTTTGGAAACCTTTGGTGTTCCTATAACTAATTAATTATTCAAAAAGCCGGTTATGCGTTTTATACTTACGTGACAGAAACATACTTTACAGTTTCCTTCGTTCCATTGTTCACCCTCCTGATGTCCTGCGCATGCGCCATTAACTGAATAATTAAATACAATTTAACGAGCACATATTAAATAGGACAGTTTGACATTTCAAAATTTTTATTTCGCAAACTTTTTGAAACCTTTTACACACAGCATAAATTTACCAGAATTTTCTTTTCTTGAAATGGCACATCAAAATTTACTAACCCAGAGGGCGGGGATACAGAAGGTACTCATAGATTTTGACGTAGAGTGTTGACTTACATAAGGAATATGATTAAAAGGGTTAAAAGTAACACCGTAGCACTCGCTGTCAAAATCTTTGAGAACCATACATATGTAACCGAAAGATACTTTAATATCTTTTTAACCTTTGAAATTCCTAACAGAAAAGATCATAAATTTCCTTTTCTGGAAAAGCTTTCTTTTCCTTTTTCTGTCGCTTTTTAACTTTGATTTTCAATGCAGGACCTTACTAGAAATTCAACATACATCGCATTTGCTATATAGTGACCCCAAGTGAATGTGAATCCAAGACATACAGACATCCCAGACATCGTATCACAGCTGGAGTAGGGAATAATTTGAAGAAAATCTAAGTCTTATTTCCGGGTCGGATGATGGTTGGATTCTTGGATTCATATGGATATGAAAGTCAGGATTGCCTTAACTTATAAAGTTATTGTGGCCTGTCAAATATCAGCAACATGACTACCTCGTGTTATAATATCAATTAAGCGGATAACTTTAAAAGAAATCTATATGGGAAGTCAACGTATTTACTTATCAAAACAAATCAACATTCAAACTATTTATGCTAATATTTGTTGTTTGTTTTTATAAGCCCGCCCCCAGTTTGTTATTGATAGCTTGAGAAAAATATCATTTCCCCGCCCTTCATTTAGAAGCTCAGGTTGAAGCTTTGTGGAAATACTATCAAGAGTGACGTGTAAAGGATATTTAACATATTTATACTAAATAGATGTCCAAACACAATTCGTTAAAGAGATTAGAATCATAAAACCTAGCAAATAAACGCTATAATTGACTTATCAGAGCAAATCATGATATCAGTTAGCAGTTTTCTTTTGATTGACAGCGCTCGCACCAAAATCAGACGTCGTCTCAAAATTGACCAGTTTCATCAATATTATTTTCCAGGAAAAATTATACACTTATTGATTTCCTGTCAGTGATGTGGTGGATTTCCGTGGGGTAGACTAAAATCTTGGGAAATGAGTAGACATCCGAGGGGATTTGGTTTGGAAATCCTAGGGGTATTCCTTTTTTACTAGGAAATCTGAGAGGTATATAAATGTTAAACACATGTGGATGTACAATTTCTTGTATGTATCAGCCCAATGTACGAAGATATTTACTTTTATAACTTCAGCTCACTATCAACTTAAAACTTCCCCACGAGTCCTCAACAATCAATCTTTGCTTTTAGATTTATATAATATTCAAAACGATATGTACTGCTTACCTGCATTAATCACGTTGGTCAAATTAACAATCAATACAATAATTCCAAAATAACATCTAAAAAACAAACGAACAGTCTGGTTTCAGTAATAGATAGCCCTTCATCAAAAATGTCAAGCATATAATTTTATATATCTGCCCATATAAACATTTGTTTCATTCATATGATACACTGCTTGGTTTAAGATATTGGATAGATAACTTCCGCAATCCATCAGAAGTATCTAAGTATCTAGCTCTTGAAATTCAAAATGAGTAGAGGTAGAAGCTCTTTCCTAAATAAAATGGCGCGACGTTTAATGCGCTTATGATCATTGTCGTTTCTAATAATAAAATAATCATCGTCTTACCTTAATTCATTCATTTCCATTTTCTCAAAACAAGTATATTTAACAGACGAGAACAATTGTTTTCCCTTGCCTATATGAAACAAAAAAGAAGAAGATCAACAAGATTTTCGAAATACAAAATCATCGCAACAAAATTTTATCAACAATATTCTTGGTATAGATTCGTTGTCATCTTTTATTCAATTTCAAGTTATATGTGTCCATATTGCACCGCATTGAAAACGAAACCCCACCATCTCTCGTTATTTTTTTATCTTGATATAACTTTATGTTATTTGTCGAGGTCTTCACTTGACATATCAATGACGATTTCTACTGTGAGTTCATTGCTTTGCTATCAACACACGATGTATTATCATTATACCCAGAAAACTCTCAGCATCTCACTAAAAACACTCGACCTCTAAAACTCATATCCCTTTCGTTATTATTTTTCTTTGAATGTTTCGTGTATATCAGATGTTGTGTTTTTGTTGTACTTTGAAGAGAAAAACACTAAGAAATCAAGCAGAGATAGCAACTGATCGAAGCCACATAATGAGAGACCATTATATTGTTCGAACAACGATGCTTGTAGCGCACTGCTCTTTATTCTGTGGACAGGAACATTGCAAAAATAAAAATAACACAGCATAACAAACCAACTTTTCCATTGTCTAAAATCTCATTCTTTAATAGAAAACTGCCAATATATGCGCATCGTTTAAAATGCATTAAGACATCCATTCTACACTCGCGCAGAGAGTAGAGGAAACGACGATTTTATGCAACTCTAAAAGCAATATACTTTTCTTCCATATGGAAATACTATTGCTTCAATACTCTTCTAATGTTTTCGTATTGTGTTCCGCGGTGGTTCCGTTTATTACGAAAGATTGCGACAAGCAAGAAAAACAAACTAAAAGTCTATTTTACTTGTGACAAAACTACAATGAAACTTTACTTCCATATAAAGTTGATTGATAAAAAACAGGTTGACACAATATCGAAAGGGGGAGAGTGAGTACTTAGCCTTAAAATAGGTTGAGATAGGTATGAAGTTTAGATCCTTCGTGGTGTCAAAAAGATAACAGGAAGCTGGAATGAAAATTCTTCTATCGGATGATATTTAAAGATCAGTGTCAGAGATCTTTTTTGTCTGACCACACAATCCGGAGATAATCTTACCTGGGAAATCGGGATTACATCGGGTTAATCTTCTTAGTATTGACATTTTCAATCTAGTTGGCATCGCAAACCGACTTTAAAAAGAAATGGAATTTAATTATTACTTTTAAAATTATGGCTATAGTAGAGCTGATAAGAAATGATTTCATATTTGTATCTGCTTTCATCAACGAATTTAAAACTCGAATGGAATATAATTCAAGTTTTCTGCTGATCTTGAGCGCACGACGGCCCAAAAGTTTTATGAATAGCTTTCCCAACAAAAAAATGTTAAATCCAACTAAATTTGAAAATGTCAAAGTAGCAAAATGCATATGAAATCAAAGTGAAATCAAAGTTCCGTATAAAAAGGTAATAAAAGGCCAAAAAAATATTTTTCCACGCCATTTTGACAATAATCAAAAATTTAATTTTTTCCACAGGGTGACACAGTTGAATTTGTTAACAGAATTAGCCGAAGCTGGATCTATACTGTTAAATACCGTGTGTTTTACTTTCTCTTATTTTTATTGGCGTTATTTCTTCAGATTGCGTCGTGTTGGAAGAACAATTCCCGACCGGCAAGCCGAGATATTCGCGTGGTATTACTTTTGAAAAGTTAACTTAAAAATCAGTAGTAATATTAACTTATGATTCGAAGTGACTGTAAAGATATTATTACATGTCAAGTCACTTTTAAATGTGTCAGTTTTTTTGTTTTTAAGAAATAATATTTGCTGTATGTAGGTGAAACTACAACAGCGAAACTACAACAGTGGCAGGTATGTTAACAGGATTAGTGCAGTGTGAATTACCAACAGTGATTCATGTGATGTAATACAACTCAATCACATACCAGACATAATAGAAAATCAATTAAAATCAGATTTTTAATCAGTATTCGACAGGGCCTACTCTCTGCTTGAAATTTGCTGCACCTAAAGCATGGCTATTACAAAAGCTAAACTGTAGATGTGCAATAAGCTGTTTTATAGGTATACAGTTAATGCACATTTCAACTAAATAAAACAGTGCATAACGCGTCATCAAATAGTATTTTATTAGAAACAGATTCTCTTGCGTTTCCAATAATCTTGTATGTTTAAAAAAAAAACTTAAAAAATAATCTTCTCTATATACAGGGTCTTTGCGGCCGGCCGTTCGCCACACAATCGTCTGGATTGTACGTTAATTTACTGGGAGCTGACGACATGTGTGGCGCTCTACCTCCGGCTAATTCCATCCTGTAGTTCAGCGCTAACGAAAAAGGGATAGAATCCTTCGTTGTATGGCCGCTATAACGCTAGACCTCTTCCATTAACTACTATACAACAGGGTGCTACTATCACTCAAACTATTAGTGCAACAGGCGGATCGAAAGGTTTGGTAATACCTGTGCATAGCTAAAAATGTTAAGGGTGTAAACGACGAGAACATGGTAAAGAGTCTTGGGTGTTTTCCTTGACTTGGTGAAAGCGTTTGATCGCGTGTTCCTAGAGAGCAACTACCTTTAGCTAATTCTACAGAATTTGGAATTTATCAAAACTTATCAGTCTGCTGAAATCCCTTTTGAGGTGAAATTCACTGTGGACGACGTCACACACACAATGACATGCACCATAGGAGTCAAACTACAAGGGGATTTTCTCGGCCGAATTCTGTTTACTACGTTCTTTCTTGCGGCTGTAATGATTACTTGGAAAGCCAAAGCCACCCTACTATTGTGCAGGATATTGTGCAAAAAGTGAGTACGCTAATGGTACGGGAATACGCTAACGAAGGGATACCACTTTGTATGATTCATTTCCAATGACTTAAAATGGAAGTTCACTCGATGATGCGGTGACATCACATGCAATAGTTCTTGATGGACATGATGGGTGTGGTGCTCCAGTCTTCCTGATTCAAAGGCTGTCGTTCTGTTTTGCACTTAACTACCATGTATATAAAGATCCCTTAGCCCTCGATAATGATGATCTGTCAAATATTGTTTTCGGTGACAGACATATCCCCATTGTCAAAAATTCACGTATCTCGCGAAGGTCATCAGTCGTGACTCTTCAGATGACCTCGATTGATCGTAGGATACAGAAAGCATGTAATGACAGACAGACAGACAGACAGTCAGCTATAAACCTTCACTTACCACAGGGAATAGGCCCTATCCTTAGATAGGGATCACAGTGCTAGACAAATAAATAATAGTTAAAAAGAACTAGTGCAGATAAATAAATTTTATTAATATGATATTGTAAAAATTAGACATGGTTCATTATAATTTGACGCCAATCAGAGCGATTTAAAAGCTTTTTCGTACCAATCACGCTTAGAGAAACCAACTTTCTTCAAACATTTATAAACACCGCGACCGTACGTGAATTCTGGTGCTCCACGAGGTCGTTTCGCATACACCCAAGACGCCAACATCTTTCGGGGCAGCCGTTGTGGACTCATACGTACGACGTGTCCTAACCAACGAAGTAATCGACGATTAACATACGTATCGATCGGAAGCAAAGATAAACGATTCAAGAAATCGGCCGTTCTGATCCTGCGTAAACGACTATGGCGGCGGTTCACACGACACATTGTACGCACGCACTTTGCGTGGAAGACACGCAGCTTTCTAAAGAGTTAGAATATAAAAAGCGCCATATAAAAAGATAGCTAATGGGCTATCCCAGAAATAGTCCGTACCCCCCATGTTGAGGAGATCGGACAGCAGCAGGGCAATTGTAACAGGTTTAACTTTGCTGAACGCTGTTAAAGACAACAAAGAAGAATTGTCACAGCATTTGCTTGGCAAGATCGTGAACACATTGCAAGACAGCCACGACGAAAGCAGGTGGTACGATTACCTTACAAAATTACCTGTTGTTGGAGATATCTTTGCACCTTTTACAACATTTATTCACGCTGTTAGCGGACATCGCTTTGGCGCAAAAACATCAAACGCCTGGGGTGTCCACAAAATGGCTGACAGACAGCATGGACAGGAAACAAAATGGAGAGGAGAAAACGACGGACACAGCTATGGAAGAGGATAATCATCAAGCAATAACACCGGCAGGCACACCGACAGGCTTCTAAACAATTTGGACAAGATGGAGATTGACCATGGTATGCAACACAACAAGCGCACTGACATCGATATCATCCCTGGCAACTTAGGTGAAACAGCCCCTGGGCTTATGAAGATGCCACAAACCTTTGACATGAAACAATCTGATTTGCAAAAGATTCGATATGAAGAGATGCATGTCAACTACAAATTCAATGTTCCTGTCACCGATGGTAAAGACACATACACAATACCTTGGCAACATTTCAACGCATGTATCCCTAGCGAAAACATGAAGAGCCTGATTCAGAACAAATCAGTAGCTTGGCGTCCAACAAGAGCGAGTATTGAAATAAAAACGCAAGGGTACAAGCAGAAGTACCACTTGGTAACAACGACTACCTACCTCATGAGTTACCATCTGTACAATTACAGGTCATGAAATCAAAAGACGAAATCTTTGCAGTCAATACCATCAATCTGAAGACGCCAAGCACCACAATGGATGAGATGGAAAGAGCTTTAAAGTCTACTCGGGATGACGATGACTTGCACGAACCTCCAAAGGCGGCAATCTATTTGCATGAAATTGAATACGCTGATCGCTCTGCAGGTCCTGAAACTATCGATAATGGTAAAGTCATCTCAACCAATCACCCAGCTTGGAGACGTATACCAATTCAACCAGATGTGCTCTACTCTAACAGTTGGACACATACTGACAAAAGATATTGGCGAAGTCTTCGTGAATTGATTGAGCCAAAGACGTACGACTTAGGGTCAGAAGCAGATAGCAACGTTCTTGAAATAACATTGGGAACATCGTGGACCTATGATACAACCACAGCTACAGTCCAGAATGGTGATTGGTATCCACGACGTTGGATCTACACAGGCGCATTTAATAATTTCAATTACTTTGATTACCGTCAAGGTGAAATTGTTTTTGGTGATGCGTCTCAATTTGAATTGGGAATACAGAATCCGTTTCCCAGTAAAGAAAACAAAGAGGGTGATCGATGTGGACTCTACACACCAAAATGTGATGGGGTATCGCACAATCTAAATTACACCAACGCTGTGAAAGACGAATTGTTTATGGAAAAGGCTATGAATTGGTCTACAAATTACCCTGACATCGAAGGCGAATCTAAAACTGGCTCAAGTGGTCCAGTTACTGAGGCTTACCAAAGGCAACCTTATTTTTCATTAGATAATATGGACGACCTTGTTTTTAAGTTCTCACGCTATTCAATCAAGAAGAAACAGAATTTACCCTTTAACGTGCATTTTGAAGTGGAAATCAAATTCACAATTGAAGTCTTGCAGTCTAATCTTAACAGCATGGGTTACGAATCAACAGCTATCGCAAATTCTAGAGTCCCAATCTACAGTTCAATTCCCGTCTTTGCACAAGACGATGTGATGACCCTTAAGGGAACCGATGGCAAAGTGAAGTACGTTAAAAAGGATGGAAGCACAAAGTTATTTGGTAATGACACAAAATGGTATTTTAACAAACCAAAGTTTGTATATTATCAACCTTACAAAACATTTGTACCATGGACAACTGCTTAATTTATATTTTGAAAAACATATTGTAAAAACAAATAGCTAAATATTTTACATTGCTTTTGTTAGAAAAAAACGTCTTGATATAATTTAAAGCTACGAATTCTGCCATTGGTCTTCTCAGTCTTAAAGACATACATATGTTGTCGAACGCTTTGTGTTCCGTCACATCTAGCCACTTGAATTGATCATTCATGCTAGTCGAATTTGAAGACATCCAACACGTCTTATTAGGGGCTAGTTCCACCAAACCGTTTCTACCTTTCACCTCTGCTTTCAGAAATTGTGAGCCTTCTAGAATCAGCTTTAGATCTTGAAAAGCCAAAAGATTTTCAAAGTAGATTTCTTCGCACACCAAACAGGATTTGTTGACCGCATCTACAAGCCAAAAGTGATTGTCAGCTCCTTTTTTAGGTAATCTGAATGTGTCAATTTGATCTTCTTCGTAGTACGACGTAAAGAATTTGATCAAGCTAGATTTACCAGTGTCGCTAGGCCCATACAACAGCATAGCTTGTTTCTTTCCATTCTGATGATTCAGAATTGATTTGAGGTAGCCATAGAATTGTTGTGGCTTAAGGCCGTTGTCCTCTGCAATGTAATGACACCAGAGTCGCATACCTTGACACACACGTTGTGTTTCTTCATCGATGTGGATGATATCACTGTAGCGTTCCATGAACCTGTCCATATGTGGGTTAGAGCATTTCTTTTTGTTTTTAACATTCTCAATAGTCCACGAAGAGTAATCCTCCAAGTCGCTTTGGCCGCGTTTCGTCATGGTTACTTAACGTATGAAAATTCCCTTTGCGTGTCGTTCCTTATATTCCCTTTGAAAAATGACGTCACGAAAAAGTTGAAAAAATTTCGTCTTTGACCCCATTCTTTAGTAACCCATTCTCTTATTCTCATTTCCTTTTCTTTACCCCCTTAATCTCACAATCTCCCATTCTCCCGTTCTCCCCTTCAGAGGAGTTGAATATGTTGGGTAAAAATGCAGGGGATCACAGAATATGCCGTAAAAATCCAGGGGGGTTCTAAAAAAATCATCAAAAAGTCCAGGAGGTCCCTAAAAATCATGGTCAATCAATATGTCGTAAAAAACCAGGGGGGTCTAAAAAAAATATCAAAAATCCAGGGGGGGGGGTCTAAAAAATTATCAAAAAATCCAGGGGGGGGTCCATTGCCAAAAAATGACCTTCTCAACATGGGGGGTACGGATTTCTTCTGGAATAGCCCAATGATAAGACCCTCATATACGGTTTTCTTAGCTTTGTATGAGATACTTGTTGAAACAAATAAACATTTCTTCAGCTTACCGAAAGCTCGACTTGCTGAATTAATTCGAGAATCAACATCAACATCATCACTGCAATCCCTTGTTAGGATTGAACCAAGATAGCAAAAACGATCTGCTATTGGTAGAAATGAACCGTCCGGTAGCTTAACATTTGATAGATCTCGACCATTGAACGAAGTTGGATTTGCATAAACACGTTTGGGAGCAGCAACAAAGAGAACTTCGGATTTAGATGGTTTTTCATCAGTACCAACGTTTACTTCAAGAACGAATTTTGCGAAATGATCAAACAATAAGGGGAAGAAGAATTCGGCGAATTCTCTAGAGATGAACAAAACGGCTGTACCATCTGCGTATTCAGAGTCTGGTAACAAACTTTACGGTATCTTTCTTTGCGTTGTATCTACGTACGGTCAACACGTCGTCAATTTTGTTATGAAAGATACAGACGGTTCTATCAAAGGCATTTCGCCACGATATCATTACTGCTTCAAGATAAAATATAAAGAGCAAAGGGCCCAAAATACCCCCTTGCTTAACTCCAACGATGCTTTTGATTGACTTTGTGACATCGTCAATGACAAATTTAACCTCTACATTCGCATGCAAAGATTTCAAAAGACGGATTAGTTTGAGGGGTATACCAAATACTTCCAGCACTTCCCACAGTAGTTCCCGAGGAACTCGATCGAACGCCTTAACTAGATCCAGGAATAGGATCCAGGATTCGAGACCATGTTCTTTTCTCTTCTTCATGGCCATTTTAACAGTGAATACCCCGTCTACACAACCGCGACCTGGACGAAACCCACACTGGGCCTCGTGGTCTAAAGATTCAGCAATCGGACGGAGTCTATCGTGGAGTATGATAGCTATTATTTTGTAGCAAGTCTCTAGAAGCATAATACCGCGGTAGTTTCCAGGCATACTGAGGTCGCCTTCCCAAGGTAACAGCTTATCTTCAACATTACTGAACCACCCTGGTGAAGCCTTTTTCTTTCGAGATAAATAACTACGAGATACCGTTGTGATAGCATCCGCTAACTTAGTGTACACACTATTCGGCAAGGGTTGATCATTCTTTCTCTACTATATCGTTTTTCAGTTTGCTGTAGTCAAGTCGTAACAGACGATCTCTTGGAGAAGATTAATTTTTCATCCGTGAAATCAGTCGAATTTTACACATTATGGCTAAATGATCCGAGTCGATGACAGTTTGCGTGACACCAGCATCCATTACGTATTTTAAATGTTTCTTCTTTACTATAAAATGATCAATTTGGTGCTTTAATTTAGATCGAGGGTAGATCCACGTCGCGTATTCATTTTTTCGAAAACAAGTAGTAACAGCGAGTAGTTCATTGATTGCTAGATGGGATGCAAAACGTTTACCAGCGTGATTTACATGTGGTAAGCCTAAACGTTCCAGGCAGAAGCTGGTATCACCATCATTTCGATTAAAATACCCCAAACTCGAGTTTGTGTCACTTCCGATTATGAGAATGTCATTTGGAAGCTTTTTAGCGATACACGAATCCAGTTCATCAAAGAAACTATTCCATTCAACTTCAGCAGCAACTCCTACAGGTGCATAAGCGGAAACAACAAAGAGTCCGATACTCTTGTTTTGACTAACAACCATTGACAAACGTACTGCCATTACACGAGGACTTATGCGATGTACTTCGCAACCTGCAGCTTCCCATGCAAGGATTAATTTTGGGCTAAGAACAATACCAACACCTGACGATCCTCGGTTACCGGTTTGAATTTCTGTGCCAAATAACAAGAGTTTATATCCAAAATTTCCAACAATTAAACATAATTTTGAGTCTTAATTTGAAATAAAACTAAAAATTTCAAACTAGTTTAAGCCGAAAGGCCTCGCTTTTCAAAATTTTCTTTCCTTTGTCTAAACATGACATCGCTGTTCTAACAAAAATACGAGGAATTTGGGTCTCGAAAAAAAAACTCGACTTGTAAGTTTTTCCCATCACGTTAGACTTTTAAGGCCCGAAAAAACGGGAGGAGCGTCAGTCACTTCACACTTTTTTGCAAATAAAAAGAAAGAATATTGCTCTCTCTCTTGGAGACGTACGATATATCTTCTTGGTTTGAAATCCAATTCTCATGCCGATCGTTGGTGAAATTTCTGGATTATGAAGTTTCCGATAACAGCTGAATATGAAATTTAGACCACGTTTTAGCCAGAGTAAAGCACTTGAATTTCAAATTTCTTGCACGTCGGCCCCAGCAATGGTGTGGGCCTCCTTAGTCACAAATTAACTTTTTTTCGCACGCTTCAAAGTACCACAAAAATACATTAGAAACTTGAAATCTGCATCAAAATTGACTGCTTCACCTAAATTCCAAGAAATATAGGTTATAATCTCATTTCAGATTTGTTTACATATTTCCAAAATATTGGAATTTATTACACTGATTGATCCAATGATCTAGTGAAAGTTGAAATATCAGGAAAACATATTTGCTAAATGTATCATTCGTAAACTTCTTAACAAAGGCCGCACTCGAGAAGATTTGTCGAGTTTATTTGCGCCAAATTTTGCGAAATGCAAAAAAAGAAAGATCTTAAAATATAATAACTTGAAATTCTCATTAATTAAATATTTCTCTATTATAGGGGAATATTTATTAAAACGGCCTTTTTCCTTCTTATTCTTCATAATAATAATATTCGATCAACCTCGATTCCAGGGCGAACGGTCGGCGGGTGCGCGGGAAAATGACGATATGCAAATAGGCTATCTGGCAATAGGAAGCCTACCTTTACGCCCTGGTACAGGCTGTTGAAAATGCATGAAATC
>JAUJPO010046441.1:0-16476 GCA_032270745.1 Tiaropsis multicirrata
GTTTTTTCCACACTGTTTACCATCTGTCATTAGGAGAAAAGAATTTTCCAAATATAACCCTCGCCAAGCAAAATTGCTCTTCGCCTCTATACGGCGAAGAGCGGCATATTCTGGGACAGAAGAATTTGCGACTATTTAGCATCCTCTATATATTAGAAGCACGTTTTCGTTAGAGGATGAGAGCAGCCTACCTTTTGCCGTGAACTTTTCTTTTTGCCATAAACATTTTCTTTTTGCCGCGGCTTTTTCTTTTTTGGACGTGATAGTTGTGGGCCACGGTAATTTTGTGACGTGAGTAGAGAGGGGAGAAAAAAATATAAACAAACAAATGAAGAGAACTGTGACCTTAAAGTTACTCTCGTTTACCAGATTTCCTTGTTGAACACGGTCTCGTATTTGTAAAAATATGAAATATTTTTCAAGTTGACAATAACAATCAGAACAATGACTTAACAATGAGATTGCAAGTATTTTAGAAACTGAATTAACTCTTTCAGTACCGTTAGAAAAATAATATTTTAAGATTCTAACAATTGATGAATGAGACAGTTTGCAAGGCGTTTTTTCCCAAATCTAATGACCTGAAACGATCATTCTTGCTTTAAACACAAGCAAATTTCAAGAATTGAAGAAAATGCAAAACAAGCCAAAACTTTTATCAGAGAACTGCACTTTCAAAACAAAAGATTTTGTTGCAATGAAAAAATTTTGAAGCATCTTTTTACCACACATCAGGTCTTTCGAGAAGCTGTCTTTGAACCATTAATCATCTAAAACAGGAATTCTATTCTGGCATAACTGAGGACAGATGTTACTTTATTCTCGACTTTATTACTTTTATTAGCTAACATTTCTTTGTATAAACCAGTTAAACAAATTAAAATGTGTGAGATCGCGAGCAACCCGAATAAAATATGTTGTAGTAGATGCAACCTCGATTTGACAGATCCAAAATCACTCTGGAACACTCAAAGACAAAGTCATGAAGAACAAAAATTACACAAAAGTACAAAAGACCAACTCTACAAACATGCGCTACAAAGAAGACAATGAGGATGATATGATCGATTAGCAATAACCGATCATCAACATTCGTCAAGAAGATGATACAGTTAAACACAAGTAAGTGCAAACACGCTTTCTGTTATATTCAAAACTAGCCATATGAATCAATCTCATTTTTAAAAAAACTTCATATCCATTGCCATAGAATTTAAAAGTTAGTAGACGTCAATTCCAAAAAAAAGTATTTGACGTCAAATATTTTTAAGGTTAGAGCAATTCTTCGAATAAGACGAATCAACATGGATGCAGAAAATTTATTTTCGTTATTCTTTATTGAATTTTAATATATTTTCTGCATTATTACATTTTTTAAACATTTTATTATCTACCACACTATGGAAAACGATCTGGCACCATCAGACATCGGATACGGCCCAAGTCCGTTTTCATCGTGGTCCGCAAGTACCATAGCATCAATGGATTCTTGTAGTAGCGCATCTTCGCAACGTTCGTCAAAACAAGTCTTGATCGACACTGACGGACAGTTCAACGTTCGAATTATGATCGATTCTCCGACCAATTTGTCGTACGAGCAAGAAGTGGATATTCTTCACGAATCAAATGTAGAAGATCTTGTGCAGCATCGAGAATTTTCTCAGGAAGGTAGCACAAATATTTTGCTATATCTATTTTTTATCATACGTAAAAATTTGTCTCTTACTGCTGAACGCTCTATTTGTGAAGTGAACAGCTTCAGGGAATTGAACAAGGAATGCTTCATTTGAGATGCAGATGTAAACGAACGTACATTGTTATTGGTGTTACTTAATGATGAGAATAAGACAGATAAAGATTTCAAGATAAACTTTAAATATTACAGGCTTATAGGAATCGTTTTTATTGTTCACCTACAAAATACAGGATCAGATTTTCTACAGAGGTCGTGAGTTAAACTGTTAACTTTTGATATTCAAACTTATATACTTGAGTTCTAATTTATTCCAGGTGGCGAAAATGAACATCTACAACATCCAAACACTCCACCACCATTAGTAGAAGTTGCGGAGCCACATGTGAAGCCACAACCAATTAACGACAACGGGGACGAAGAGTCGGTCAGTGGTGACTCTACCACTACCACCGTCTCAGCGGTGTCTTCTGGGTATGGTGATGAAACATTACCAGGTAGTCTTTCGGTGGATCACACATCAGAGTCCCAGCAACAAGAACCTGTCGATGAAGGTATCCAAGAGCTATCGGACAGAAATATAGCTCCTACTAGGAACAGTTACCGCCCTATCGTCATGGAGATAGGTGGTTCACAGGGTTCCGGAACAAGTATAGAAGGAAGCATTTTAGCTGAATCGGTTCCATCCGCTACCAGCTTCACTTCAGATGTTGTTCCATCTTCAGTTATCATCGGACATTATAGTTCTAAGCCGTCAAGCTCCATTACAAAAGACATTCAAGGAGTGAAATCAGAACTGAACGATTCTGTAGAACGCATTCCAAGCGTCATGGCAAGGAAGCTGGGATCAAATGACTTGACTGGTGCTCTCAATCAAGCAGATAATGAAAACGTACCTGACGAGGATGATACCGAAGGAGTCAATACAAAGTCAAACCTAGATGCGTCAGGTGAAACAACATTTGACCAAGAGTATCAACTGGAGATCGAAGAAGTCGAAGCGCGTTATTTAGCGGAACCTGACTTCGAATCAGAGGAAGATACCCTCTCTGTAGTCATTACCATTGCTTCAAAATCTTCGAAGACCACAAACCGAGAACAATCAATAGGCTCTTGTGTCGAAGATGAGCATTTATCGGTCCCTGCAACTTTACTCTCAGAAAATGAATCGGCTAAAGATACTTGGTTTACAACGACCGCTCCAGAAGGCGAGAATGTTCAACAAACCAACATAAATAAAGATTCCTCAGACATGTTCGTGCCACTCAAAGGTACCACACAATTGAATATAGCTGTGCTGACGCAAGAAACGAAACAGTCGCAGGAGGCAGTTGAGCATTGTGAAAATATGATCAAGCAGAACTACGAACTGGCAATCAGAGAAGCTAGTCAGCAATACAAAGAGCAGAGACAAAAATGCGCAGATGATAAGTTTGAGGAGTGGCTCAAGCTACCTAAAGGCGGGAACGAACGAAGTGTAGAAGACATCCTTGAGGTTTACAATGTACAAAAAACTTCTTTCAACACAGCGATGTATGGTACAGAAGATGGCCCTCGAGTAAAAGATGTGGTTTTGTTGGTAGAGGATGCTGATGATAGTGAGAAACCATCCCAAAGATTGATGGGTCTTTTTGAAGAGAGGTGAGTTGTCTTAACACTTAGACTCCGCAGTGTTTTTTATTCACGATGTCGTACGTGGAAAAATCAATATTTTCAACTGTCGATTTAAAACGGATGGTTGCGAGTTATGGGGTCACATTTAAATTTAATTTACAACACACTCATGAGTCACAAAATCCACTGAATTCTTTTTTACGCCTAAGTAAGATATATGTCTTCAATAGGATTTTTGGGTATCCAGAGATGGGTATCCAGTTAGGATCAGATGCTTTGTGTTCGTCCAACCAACGTTGAAACAATGTTGAAATAACTGTCCCTGAGCTGGATATTGACTTCTTCACTCACGTTCGCTGAGAGAAATATCTTACAATCCCACTTGTAAAATTATAAGTCATTTAAAGATACACATTAAGATGTTCAAACATTGAAATAAAAACACAGACAAAAATAATAACTCTAAAATCTACGTTTAGATTCGCGATGTACCGCAACCGTATTACGGAGCTCGAAGGATGGGCAGAGGAAGTGAAACCATATATAAAAAAGAAGAAAGTCAGTTCAAAAATCTCATCTGAATCACGAAAGAAGATGGTCAATGACTTCCAACATAAGATTGATCCCAAGTCCTCAAAAACCCAACGTAAATCTAACCGCAAAGCTGGTGATAACAATGATCAAATATATTTGGAGAAAGCGCTCTTGGGTAAAACGAAAGCGGACCCGGCGGTGATTAAACCACAACTGGATCTGGATGGTAAAAATCCAAATGATGATGTTAGTCTGGAACCTGTGAAGAAGTGCTCCACTAAACAGAAACTCCGTATGAAGCGAGTCCAGGCTAAGAGCCGCCCTGAATCATCTGGCAGTAGCCGAGCAGCTTCAGGAATCTCTAGAGATAATAGCTTATACAGAAGCAATAGATTCGTGTTGAAATCACACTGTTGTTTTGGATCAGTTAAGTCTGGCCCGTCTCCGTCAACCCTACCAAATGAAGGCATCAAAAAGAACCTATCAAACGTCAAATCCTCTGGCTATGGAGGTAAATATGCTGCTCTCAATAAAGACGACCAAAATAAGGTCCGAGTCCGTGGCTCCAAAACGCCGGAAGCTGTTAGAAAGGTTTTCGAGCCACCTAAGACACCACCTTGTCGCATTCCGACGCCTATTGTGGGCCAGTTCCCAGCATTGAGCAAAGACCACATCAAATCGCAGGAAAAGGTCTCACAGTGGCTCGGTGAAATTAACGGTGGATGCAAGATCCCAATGCTCGATAAACAACTGGAGCGTAAAATTACAACAAAGGATGCCAACAAGCTACCAACCATCCCCGCCAGCCCTGTAATGGTCGAAGGTGCGAGCAATAAAACTGACGCTATCAGGTTACCAACAATGGCAGAAGCCGACGAGAGCTGCTATATAACTAACAAAGATGATGAGTACTTCCAACTTCATCATAACCCATCTCTATACTGCGAAAGCATCGATCGGTCATCAAGACTCGGTCAGCCAAAACTCGACCACCCAAATCACCCAGGGCTCAATCAACCAAGGCTCGTCCAACCGATAGTTGCAAATGCACATACTGATCGAGCGAGAGATCAACCCAATAATCACGATGGTATTGCATCCACTAAAAAGACCAAGGCCACACCCTCACTTGTTCCCTCACATGCGTCAGTTATAAAAAAACAAGATGACTGTAATAACAAAAGTGATTATGTTACATCATATAACAGGCCCTCCAAAACGAATGTATTGATCATTCAAAATAGCGAAGAGCCTTTGAATAGAGAGGGTTACACACTGTACAAGTCATCACTTGGAGCATCTCCGTTGAGTGTAAAAAACATTGGACAGCCCCTCAATGACAATATTCCTTTCATCCAACCATCCATCACGAACGCACTGGTCATTCAAAACAGTGAACAACCACTTCTAAAGAATGAACTAGAATCAAAAGCTGTTCGTCAGCTCTTTTTAATAGATGACGGTAACGATCAGCATGTGTCGGTTCAACCCTTTAGGATTGATCATGAATCATCACAAATCAAACAGTATGAAAAGCAAGTAACAGACTCTTTTCAAAGAATTCCAATGTCAGAAGACGCCTCTAGACCATCAGATGCAACTACGAAACCCCTTGAAGTTGCATCCAAGAGGCACAAGAAGACTACAAAGCGGAAAGGTTCTACCAATGAACAACAACACGCAGCTCATTCTAAGCCTTCTAATAACATCGAAGCTGCAACGGTGCAAGAACCTAATCCACGGAAGACCAAAGATAGACGTTTGAAATCTGCAAAAAAACTGAGCAACAAGGAATCTACATCTCATTACAATCGTAAGAAACAAGATGGATCACTTATAAATGACTATGCTGCAAATAAAAAAATTCACACAAATAAAATCGCTGCTGAACCACTAGCCCCTGTTCAGGAGAAATTTTCTCTACCAATACCAGTGCCTCAAGCCTTATGTCAAAACGTTATGCAGTCCTCCGAGGCTAGCTGTATTGCACGTCACTCGCGCAAGACGTTAATTGATTGTAAGTTACCCTCAGAGCAATACCATCACATGCCAGCAGTGTCAGCTTACATTCCGAGGCAAACAGAAAAAACATGGTCTCCTCAACATGATGATCAAATGAGAGTGAAGTGTCAACTCGACATCACAATCACACCAACACCACCAAGCAGAGTACGGTCAGCCAGCACTAAACGAACTCGGCCTAAAACAGGTAGACCAAAAACCGCCAAGCCACTATTAATCAATGCTCCTGAACCAGACCGAGTTTCAACTCCGTTCCCAACAGAGGAGGACGTAACCAACCACCAAGCTCTACATGAAGGCTTGCCACGACTGAATCATGAACGAACAAAGTTGATGAGTAGCGAGGACCATCAAACACGAGATAAGTCACGCAATAGATATCAGAAAGGTGCTGATAAAAAATCCGTGGCATTTTCACAGAACTTGACAATCAAGTATTCACCGATTCCTCCAACAACTGACTTCACACCTCGTTCAATGCAACAAGGTGAATACAGGTTACAATCTCAGCCAGCACAGTGCAGCGTTCCGATTGTCGAACCGCGAGCATTACGAATAGATATGCCAAGAGCGGATATACCAGCATTAGATTTAGGGGAATGTCTATCCCCTGACAACAGCCCACGGAAACCATCATCGACGCCCGTGGAGTTCCCCATCTTCGATCTAGCGTCCTGTGTACGAAGACCCCGCCCAATCTTCGTTCCACCCCTTGATCTGGACAAACTGGATGAAAACGAAACCAGCCGAAAAAACGGCCGTAAAAGAGCGGCTCGTAAAAATAAATCTAAACTTCCTCCGAAGGACAACACAGCAGGCGAGACACAAACACTCGCAAAACGTGCCAAAGAAAAGAAACGTAAATCTGAAACAGTTTATCGAGAAGCGGATTCAACATCCATAGGCCTAAACACCTTCGATTCCGTATCTATTAAAAACGCCCAAAACGCCCCTGAACGTCCGAAACAAGGCGTAGCTTCAGCCTCGGATACTGAAAAGAAAACACCAAGACTTAGTATGAGTAGCTTATCCTCAAGATTTCTACCATGTCGCCTGAGTTTTGGCAACAAACGAAATAAATACATAAAACACGACGACAATGAGGGACACGACGACAATACGAGCGAACAGACTCCAAAACCACCTTCAAAACCTCGCGATGATAAAACGACAAAACGCTCGTTTCTACGACGACGACAGTAAACACACCAAAACAATTATGAATTAAAATGGATACAAAAATATAATATGAATAAAATGCTGAACAAAAATATTTTAATCATAATCTAGTACATCAATGTAATTATAAATTTTATCTAAAAAAATATGTAAATTTTTGTCTCTCAAGAAATACTTTAAAAATGCTATAATTTTTTTTTTAATTTCTATCGCTTCAATTTCTTACGTTACCCCATTCCTTATCTGGATAAAGTCTCCAAAATCAATTTACGGTATGGGACAAAGGAGATACTGCAAAAATTTGGGTCAAAGCTTTTACAAGTTTTTGCTTTGTTCAATTAGCTTTTTTAAATACATAATCAAAGAAGGTTGTTAATTTTCTCTGGTAATTAAGATGAACCAATATAGAAGCGACATTCTAAAAACTCCAGCTCATACCAAAGATTGAGATTAGGCTTTTCCAGAAAAAATCCATATTCCCTTCACTGTTGAGGATGTCGATTTTTCTTAACACCAACCCCCCTGGATACCCGTGCTGAAAATTTCGAACCTCCCTGGATATCCTTGGTCCTCAAATTCTTACCCCCTTGGATATCCTAGGATATTGAAAATTTCGGACCCTCCTGGATATCCTAGGATATTGAAAATTTCGGACCCCCCGGGATATCCTATATTCTCAACAGGGGGGTACGGAATTTTTCTGGAAAAGCCCATTGAAATCCTAATTATTTCATACAAAGAAGTTTTGAAGGGTTTTTAGCCATGTATTCTACTCCAGTGTAGGTTTAATCTTAAACCAAGTTGTAGAGCGAGCTTCTAAAGTGACCTCAATTTCAATTTCAACTCCTTGTGATCCAGCTTCAATATCAAAAACAGTATACCCAGCTTCTTGTTCCGACACCAAAGCCATGTTCCGTATTCCAGTATAATAAACCGGAACTCCCAAAGTGACACTTTTCTTTTCTCCGGTCGGATTAAAAACCATCACAAGACCTTTATCGCCGTCATTTTTCCAATTAACATGCATAAACGCGTCGATATTCTGCATATCAGGTCGCGTAATCCGAACAATATCACTCGTAACTAAAGCTCGATATTTCTTATAAAACGCAACCCAATTTTGAACTAGCTCTTTCGTAGCATCACTATCATAGATGCGGTTTCCTCGGTAACAAGCTGCAACACCTGCACCTAGATACTGAGCAAACGCGAAATTTAATTCTGCCAAATGTTGTTCGAGCGGTTCGAAAGCGGCCGCTTGACCACCGCCATGATAATCTTGGAGCGGCACAAACATCCAGCCAGCAGTAGGTGGTACTGAATAAACACGATCGAAAACTGTTTGCCGACTAATACCGAGATCCATCCATCGTGGTAAGCTGTATTGGTTCTCATTGTAACCAAGTCCTGAAATAATGAAAAGTAAGAAATCTCACATAAAATTAGGCTGCTCTCATCCTCGAAACGAAACGTGCTTCTTCATACGGCCAACGGTTTTAGTATGGGTCTGCAAATCAGACTAACATAAAATTAACCCATTCCATTGGGCTATTCCTTTTTATATCCATAAATAGGGGTGGTGAAATTATTTTTCAGGATAAAAACACATTTTCAAGAAAAAGACCACCCTCTGTATGTTCTTTTAAATACAGCCCACTAAAAGAACTGATTAACGAGAACATTCAGTTTATATTTGAAGTTGCAACCCATACAAAAGAAAATTTCAGAAATTAAAATCTCCATTTTCATTTTCTTTCAAGACTAGCAACCTATTCAGAGAGATTTCTTAATTTTATTAAGCACATACATGAAATGAAGTTTCGTATAAAGATAATAGCCTTTTCTCAACTGAGCGATCGTTCCTTGGTAAAAATGTTTATGTAGGAAAATGGTTAGATTTAGATAAATTAGTCCTAGTGTCGGTGGCGGCCGTACATCGGATGAGTCTATCCCTGGGTGGATTTAGACTGAGGCGGAGCGCCACACCTGTCGTCAGCTCTCAGTGACTTACCACACAATTCAGTTCACCTATTTTATACTCCTCATTCGTTGAGTGGACGATGGCCGGGAGCAAACCTACAACCTTACGATTGCAAGGCGAGCACTCTACCGACTGAGCTAAACCGGCCATCTATTATAGCTAAAAAAAATTTAAATTACCGTTTCTGTTTGAGCCACCATAGTAATAAGAATCGGGCGAGTTGATGTAAAAGCTACGTCTCCGAAATTCGTTATACATCTTTTCTTGAAGCATGTTTTGTTTGTAAACAGAATCACCGTAACCTCTGTGGTGCGCATGCGTAGTAGAATGACAGGAACCACTGTTACGGAAAGAAAGAGTGAACAGATATGAGAAAAAATGTTTCTGGCATAAATAAGTCGGGCATAAATAATGAAAATTTCTAAAGCATTTCGAGTTAATTGCCAACTGCAATCCTTGACAAGCCCTCACAGCTCACTATAAGAAGTTTGACAATTACTCATTCCATTTTTCAACCGATGACTTAATATTATTTGAAGGATGTGGATGTGGATTTTCAAAAGTCGTACCCCTTTGAATGTTTAAGCTTAATTGTTCATGACGGCCAGCCAAAAATTTCCCACACCCCTCGGATCTCTGATAACTCTCGGATTCCCATGCCATTTTTTCATTTCTTCTTTCATTTATTCGTTAGCTCTTTTGACGTCCAAGGCCCGTTTTGAGGCCCGTTTCATGTGAAACTCGTTTTCGACCCGCAAAACGGCCCAATTTCAGAGGTAAAAAGACAACAATATTAGCTGGAGGCACGCAGTTTATGTAAAGATCAGGAAAGAATTTTAAAAGAAGATTTTAGTATATATGTTATCTGAAAACTAAAGAGGATTCATATACAAAAATTTCATCAAATTCTCATGAAATTAATTTTCAAATATGAACTCAAAAGATTTTCTAGACAGCACATCATGTTTTTTGCCTCGTAAAGATCTTTTTTTAACGCACCACGCGTGTACCATAATTTCTCCAATTTAACGCGTGACAATAAATAATTATTTTGGACGCCACGCGTATTTAAATTAGAGAAAGATTAATTACAAGATTTCGGCGCTCAAAGTACGCATTAATAATTAGGGGGGAATAAATTATATGATGTCTTCATCCAACGTGGGTGTTAAGGCGGCATATATCATAATTAGAGGAAAATTAATTACTTGGAATTCCTGCAACGCGTTAATAATTAGAGCAAAATTAATAACGATTTATTTTCGCAAAAATCAGGCTACGCCTTAAATTAGAGTACGCGTTAAATTGGAGAAACACGCACAAAATAGTTTGATTCCTCATCAAAACATTGAAACGGGTCTATATCCTTAACTAATTACCCCCTGGAACATTTTCGGGGAAAGCCCAATGCATAAGTCATAAAACAGCTTTTTACCCTCCATAAGGGCCATCAGTTTCCACCATCGTCATATTGGTTTTCACCATAAAATTCATCAACTTTCCATAAATCGTTTCGTACCATTCAGATGCTAAGCATGCATTTCCACCAGGGTTTCCTTAAAAAAAAAATGAAGAAAGAATCATCAGCAACTCTACCAATTTGATTTACAAACTTGAGAAAAATGAAGATTTACGGCGGGTGCAAATTCATCAATTCCTCATCAAACTGTTTGATGATATTTCGAATGATTGATAAAGTCGAATTTTGCATTTGCGTCAACTCATCAAACATAAGATTTATTTGAAAAATCGAATGCTAAAACGTTCAAAAATTCCTCCAACACGTAGGTTTTGCACTCAGCACAGTGGTTTTTTGAAAATTGTTTGATGACATTTGACTCAAATACATCACACTGTCATGCATCAGGCTGGATTTTTTTCTTCTTTTCTACTCTTTTGGTCCCATCAAACTCGCTAGTTTAATAGAGTTTGACGAATTTGCACCCACCAAAGCAATCCCTCAAGTGTTCATATGCTTATAGAAAGAAAAACAAGTAGTGGACATAGTCCAATTATGCAACAAAAACTGACAGTGGCAATAGAAGTAATGAAGATAAAAGGAAGATAAATACCTTTGGCATCAATTGCACGTAATTCTTTTGGTAAGTCACCACGATCCAAAACGATCAAATCATACCCGCCAACCTAACAATATGGGAGAGCAAAAGTTAAAAGGTTAAAAATATAGTTTATAAGCAGTAACCTAGTTAGCCTTCCCAGCAGACACCGGGGCTCTTGTTCCAACGTTGTTCCAACGTCCAAATGACGTTGTGATGTTAGGTTTGGACGTTAAAACAACGTTCAGGGTCAAGCAGTGGCTATTAAGACCTTTTAAACTTCAAATTATTTTTTTTTGGAAATATCGAGTAAACATAAGGCCATGTAGTCTTTTGAGAAAAGATGAGTACCATCTTGGGCATAAAACATCATAATTATGATTTGCCATAGACCTATATCGATTGCATCATAGAAATTATCTGGCTTTCGGTTGCATTGCACAAGTCATTGACTGCCATTCACTAGAGCTTTATTCGTTATCATGGTGCCATATTCGTTATTCCAGCAGACACACAATGTTATTCCAACATTGTTCCAACAACCAAATAACGTTCTGATGTTGAAACAACGTTGTTTGGACGTCAAAATAACATACTCCTTGGCTACTGGGATATATCTATTTGTAAGAACAAACCTCTATTCCTTTGCTATTAGCATAAGCCACATCTTTACGAATACCTTCAAGGTACGTCTCGTTCTCTTCCTCCATATAAAGCCCACTACCAAAGCTATAGATAATCATCTCAAAGCCAACTTCTGCCAACTGGTCAACGGTAGCTCTGAACTGTACACTTTGTGAATCCGTCATATGAAAGAAAATTGGGTTCTCCTGTACATGAGGTGCCAAAAGTTTCAAAAGTCGATTTTTAGCAAGCGATTTTCGAGTAGGGTTTTCAGAGCAATGAACAAGTTCGTTCACTTTGAAGGATACGTAGCCTTCCTGTCCTACACTGACCACGGGTACTGGCTTACTATTGGAGACGTTGAGTAACGACTGGAAAGAGCCAGCAACTTGGGTCTGAGTCGGATCTTGTTGCCAGGTTACCAAGCCACCGTATGGCCGATTAAAATCAATATAGAGCCAGTCATATGCGTTATCAGCACCGTCTGGTTTGAAGGTATATCCGTCCCATGTTGAAATTTTCGAGAACGGTTGATTGACAGCTAAAAGCTCAACAGATACAAATGTACACGTGACTTGGTCCCACACATTTTGGTCAGCTTGAACTGAAAGCCACTTTGTCATTGCTGGTATTCCATCATAGATTTGATAGTGGATGATTACAGTGATGCCTTGGTGTGTAGCTGGGGCGTCCTTGGGCGCTTTGAAATTGACGTCAACCCTTACGCCCTTTGGTGGCCATTCAACTGGCGGTGCGCCTCTCAATGGGGTGTAAGGAAAGTCGACTTCAATTTGATGCAATTGGTGGCCTGCATATTGGAAACTTTGAGGGTCAAATTCGACTGTTTCGGATAGTTCAGTTCGATTCAAATAACCACGTGACATGTTAGTTTTGACGTGACCGACATTGTAGATGACGTCATCTAATTTGAGAACAGCTTCAGGACTTAAAGCACGTAATAAAGATGTTGATTTTTCATTGGAGAAGTAATCGATGGTTGTAAATCCAGGGTTCGTGGAGAATGTTCTACTAATCAGCCCATTGGTTAACGTGTAGCTGCCATCTTCGTTTTTCACCCAATCAGAAGCGGTTGTGATGTCATTAACGAGCCAATCTTTCGTTCTACAAAATACACTTTGAGTGAACAGCAGTAGACAGAAGGAAACAAGTTGCATGTTTGACTCTGCAGCTAAAACGAAAAGAACTGCTATTGGTAAATAAGTAAAGTTTTCAAAACGACAAGTTCTTTTGTATAAATTTCAAGTAAACTTCAAGAACAACTTGAAACAAAATAAATTGAGGAAACTTTCTACTTGTTTCTCACATGAACCTGTTACCGTTATATAGGCCTAGACAAGAAGCTGAAATAGGTCCCGTAATATATAACCGTGTTTATGAGCATTTTCGTGTGCAAAAAGCACTTCAAAAATAAGCTTGAATAAACATGAAAGTATCAAATTATCATACTCTCTAATACCTTAGGGTAACAAATTTTGGCGGATTTGGGGGGAATTTAATTTGACGGATGGCAAAAAAAATCAAATTTGGCGAATGACGAAAAAAAATTATTTTTTTAGGATTCATATATTCAAAAAATTTAATTTGGCGGATGACGAAAAAAATTTATTTTTGCGGTTGCTGGAATTCTTTAACCTTAAAAAAAAGTAAAAACAGGAAAAAAATATCATTTTAGGATTCATATATTCAAAACATTTATTGGTGGCAAAACCACCAATTTCGCCAAAGTTTCTACCCGCCAAAATGAGAATTAGTTACCCTCTAAGGTACCTTTTCAAAAATACATTCCGAAACAAGACCTCGATAAATAAACAATCAAACATCTTACTTGTCTACATGGCAAAACTCTTCGCAGCGTGCCTGTGTCATTTAATGAGATCCATTCCACGCCGGATCCTTGAAAATATTGAATTATTTTTTTCTTTTGAGGCTGAAAACGAGACAAAGTACAAAAGGTAGGTAAAACCTTTTGAGTGTTAAAATCATATATCTGATCACAAACAGAAAACTATATAATACAAACCTATATATGGAGTAAGGTTTCTAATTACTGTTATATGAACAAACTGGATGCCTTTGAAGTAGAAATTACAAAAATAAGGAAGTCAGTTCTCCACAGATCTCTAAAGCCCTAAAATCGGCTAACTAAAGCAATTTACTTAGCAACCATAGCACTAAAACTTATATATATTCTTAGCAACCACGTCGTTCTTCAGTACAAAAGCCTCTAACAATCGCTGGAATAAAAGAGACAGGTTTTTGACTCGATGCTTTGTTCCTCCAAACTCATTTAGGATACTTTACTACGGAAGCTTGACTGAGCTCAAATGAGAAGGTTCACCATCACATATAAAACGCTAAAAACACAGTTGAAAGATCAGTAAAAAAAAGAGGTATTATAATTAAAAGTGAGGAAATTTAAAAATTTTCTTGATAGAAGTAAATATAAATTATGAAAAAACTCTCTTGTGAAAATAACAATTCAAAAACAAGTTTATAGAACAAAATTGAAATAACATTTTTCTCCTTTAAAAGATATAAATAAACTACAAATGTATTTTAAACCCTTCATGATCAAGGAGGCACGCAACACGTTTTCGTGGATCTAACAATCAGCGGCTTTCCACTTGTAATCATATATCACCTATTTTAAGGGAAGATGATTTTGCCGAAAATAATTTTCGCGGTTTTGGATGTCAATAAAGGAAATTAAATTCTGTGAAACACAATCTCAGGTGCTGGATAAACGCCACCCCCCCCCCCGCCCACTTATAAATTTTTCGGTATTTTTTTTCTACAGTTGAGATACAACCCCTTCCTCGCCCGCTTTTTGAGTACCTGAGAGAGTACTTGACAGTTTCAGGTGTCAAATTTTATAACCAGTTTATAACCAGATCCTAAAATCCTATAAACCCATCATTGCGTAGTCTTTCTAATCAGAATGTAATATTGAATATAAATAAAACTACTATGAATTGAAAGAAAAAAACACTATGCATTGTAAAAAGTTCAATGGAAACAAAAACTTTCAATTTTTGAATATAGAGTGAAAAAATGTCATTTCATTTAACAAAGATTGAACTATTGGACGAAGTTCAATCAACATCCCGCACCTGTTTTTCGACAGGTGAATGAAATAAATAAAAACAAAAACTTTGCAAATACAGTGCAAGAGGTGAACCAGCGAAGATTTTAATCTCTCGGTAGGTAAGGGGAGCTAATACTTCACCAGTGATTTCCACAGCTACACCATCATCTAACCGAATTCTCACCAGTTCGTTGGTTTAGATATCATTGCTCGATACCACCTTGTGAATCAGTAACCAGTCAATAAACCAATCAAAACAATGCTAGTTATCATAGGTTGAAACCACCCTGAGCATCAACAGCCACACCGGCACTGAAGTCATACCCGGCAGATGTAGTAGCCGGTTGTACCGTATTGTCAATGTCTAACTGATCTTCGCTATCGTGAAAGTATTTCTCTATAATGCTGAAAGCTTTATCGTAAATCTCTTTGTTCCTGTGTTGTTGAAGGTACTCGATTTTATCCAGTCCTGTATAGTAAAATATAATGATTAGAAAATATTGAAAATTAAGTAGTAATTAGTAGCTCTTACAAAAAACACAAAAAAATTGACCGGTAGTCTTTATGATAAAACACTGCTCTAAAAACGGATCTTTGTCAAGTAAAAAAAAACAAGATTCTTTAATTCAATCAATGGACAAGTTGGACCGGTTGGACTTAAAAGTTTAGATCTGGAAACACAAACACAAAGAACAAAGTAAAGCATAAAAAAATTAAAATTACCAAAGCATTCCTCAATTTGTAACGCGTATGGGTTGACGATAGAGTTTTGTGCTTCTTTCACAATCTGTTCACCAACGCGTAAAATATTGTCTATAGCAGTCAAAGATACAACAATAAGCTTTGGGTCATCCACAGAGAGAAGATCAGAAAGTGGTTTCACTGCTTCAAGTGATGCAATGTATCTAAAATTCAATAGAAAAATAAAAGTCTCGTTAACAACAAAATCTGTGATCTTCACCTTAGGTGGGACCTATTCTCGTGCACGGGAAGGCATCTGTCTGTCTGTCTGTCTGTCTGTCTGTTAACAATAACAAAGGATTTATAAGATACATATAATTCATTAAACCCAGCTTGGAAAAAAGGCTTACCAAAATGCATCCATTCGTGATAAACATTATGTAATCTTTTATACATAAATAAACTTTTACAAAGAAACTAGGCTTTTTTAAATGTTTCCGCAGAAAGGATTACGTAACGGATGTTATGTATTTTGATCTCTATTTAAACAATAATGGTACAGCATCAACAACAGCAACAGCTATTTTTCTAAGAGGAGCAAAAAATATGGATGGATGCAAACATGATTCAGTCTCTTTCAAATTTCACATTAACTTGAGATACAGTAAAAAATGTTCATGTATCAGGTGCTGTATGTTGCAAAATTAATATACGTATCCAGAATGAATGCGACTTTGCGTTTTTAGTATGACTAAACATTTCTTTTTCGTATGACTAAAGTTGTATTTTTCGTATGACTTAAAGTTGCATTTTTCGTATGACTAAAATTGCATTTCTCGTATAACCAAAAGTTATATTCTTCGTATGACTTAAAGTTGCATTTTTCGTATGACTAAAATTGCATTTTTCGTATAACCAAAAGTTGTATTTTTCGTATGACTGAAAGTTGCATTTTTCGTATGACTAAAATTGCATTTTTCGTTTG
>JAUJPO010046452.1:0-16465 GCA_032270745.1 Tiaropsis multicirrata
CTTCTTTTAAAAAATCGCTAAAATCCCTACTTTTCTTTTTTGATTTTCCCGCGCATTTTATCCAGGCTAAAAAAATGAGGGATCACGCCTAGTGTTACAGACGGACGGACAGATTTCAAAATAGTGCTATTAATATATAGATTCCCTTGGTCCCTTGATTACATTATTTTCCCCCTTGGATTTCAACTGACTTTTCCATATTTTATTTTCCTCCCTCGGACGAATGTTTTAAAGGAAGTGGTTTCCGAACAAAAAACAGATATTCTTAACAAATGCATTGGTCCTTCAGAAGTCAGATTCTTAGACACTTAAATACCCATATGAGCGTCAACACAAATTGTACTTTTTCATATTCCCACTGTTTAGGATGTTGGTTTTTCTTAACACCAACCCCCTGGAAATCCTTGGTCTTCAGATTTGTACTCCCTGGATATTGAAAATTTCGGATCCCCGCCCCCTGGATATCCTATATCCTCAACAGGGAGATACGGGGATTTGTGATGAGATGAAAATATCACACCACGCTCATATAGGACATATAGGTATTTAAATGTTTAAGAATATCTGTTTTCTGTCCAGAAACGATTTCGTAAATTCAAAACAGAATACCGAGGGAGTAAATTAAAACATGGAAAATTCAGTTGAAATCCAAGGGAAATAATGTAATCATGTATTTATTAACCGCATACCTCACTCCCATGCAAGTAGAAAACATTTTAAAGAAGCTAACAATAACTCCGATAGCGGAAACCAAAATGCCCAACACGATCAGAAACCATAGCAACACGAAGGTGTATTGGTACAAAATGTGTTGTGAGACCTCGCAGATAACTTTGTGTTTGTTGGCGTGTGTATCCCGCACGTCCTTGGCGGATGACCAGATTTCGCAGTACCCAAAAGGTGGCAGAAGCTCGTTGGCTGTTTGAAAAAAGAAAAAAATACAGATTATTTAAGTTTCATAATGAGCAAACATGTAGATAAACAGATTTTGCAATATCCAAAATGATGGCAGAAGCTCTCTGGCTGTTTGAAAGAGGATAGATTGTAACTTACATAATAAGCAAGCATGTGATGTTTCAAGGCTAAAAAGATCCAGGGTTGAATTTTTTATCCATCATATATAGTTTATAAACTATATTCGGATTCAACTAAATAATATCTGTCGACTATCTCGACTCCTGACTGATTATTTTAGTCGTCTAGATGATCAAGACATCGTTTGCACTCTATATTCTTTGCCACGAAAAGTCATGTGATATACTTTTCAACCAATAAGATTTAATTATTGCGAGTTAAAAACAAACACTATGGTTTAACTCACTAAAAGATTTTGTTTAATGATTAAACAAACTATAAAAAACAATAACCACATAATATGCTAATGAACAATAAGAATGTCTCGTCATGCTTATTGTTCATTAGTATATTATGTGGTTATTGCTTATTATAGTTTGCCAAAAACTTGTTATATTGGTCCTCTTGGGTGTGGCTTCGCCGTATTTAGTTTGAGCAATCGAGGTTAAGTTAAGCGAGATAAATAGGGAGACGACGGTGAGATGCAAACGAGAACGTCCAAACAGCCAATCGAGCGTCCTAAATTTTGCGCGGCAACGGTCGCGGGTCACAGGTCGCTATTTTCTGTCCTCGATCGATTTATCTCGCTTAACGTATAACCTCACTAATCACAAATTAGAGCTAAAACGCTTTGTTCTTGTTCTCAAAAACTGGTATACCTGGTTTTGGGAAGTCAGAATCACCCATGTAATCGAATCGATCCGTATTCTGTAAAGATGCCCAACTATACCAATTGCTTCCAAAGCTGACAAAGAGTCCATTTAAAACACTATCGAACGATAAGAAGGTACCAATGTTAACCACCAAATAAGTTAGCTTCACCAATATGATCAGGACTTGACGATGCATGACTGGCGATTGACTAAGAACTTTTCCTGTGAGAAAAAAAACAAAAATTTAAATCTTTTCCGTCGAAGATTTTTCAACTAAGGGCTTTTCCTGTGATAAAAAAAACAAAATTTTCTTCTGAGTCAAAGATTTCTCCAACGAATTGGTACTTGAGAAAATCTCCGGGAATCCCCTGGTATGTGGCTGGTATGTCGTGATTGACTAAGAGCTTTTTCCTGTGAGAAAAAAAGTAAACAAAAATAATGAGTCAAATTTTCAGTCAAAGACTGAAAGGGTGTTATACCAAAGCAATATGTATTGGGTTTTCTAGAAACCGGCAAAATGTTCAATCACGTTACCAGAGCTTATGATTCTCCACTTCTTGATTTGCATTGAAAGTATTAAGCTTCTCAGTGCTATCAAAATCATTAAAAATGGAGGAGAGGACTAAGACGAGTTTGGAAAAAAGTTTAACATCCAAGTAGCCTACACTATACCGAGGGGTAAATTACTAAAAAATTGGTGAACGAGATTTTGATTTGTGATTTAGATTTGATTTATATTTGATTTTTTATTTAGATTTGATTTTTCAAAAAGGTGTACTTGATTTTTTTTAGTGATTTCCCCCTCGCCCCATACCTTTGTGTTGCTTGAAAAAAATGCGATAGATGGCTGAAGCATCAGGATTTTCTTTAGCCACTTGATCTTGCAGTTTGACAATATCGTGGTTAACTACTTTATGGAACATGTAGGGAACATAGTAGATGAGAGCCATTGCACCAAGTAGAAACGGCATGTATTGGTACTAGAAAGAAAAATAAAAAAGTGTTAATAATCTTTTTAATGATATCCATTAGGTCATCTTTTGTATAGTAAGTAAGTAAGTAAGTAAGTAAGTTTGCGATGTACCCGAAGGTAGGGGAGGCCACCACTCCTTTCCCTGGATTTCCCACTTACCCTCACTCTAATCCCTTAATGCTGAGTGTCAATCAGGACAACAGCGAGTACTAGTCTTTGGTCTGACCCAGCTGGGAGTTGAACCCACAACCTTGCGAACGGGAAGCGAACCTTTAACCACTCGGCCACCGTCGCTTTTGTATAGAGTCAACCAAGATAGCCAGGTGGTAGCCACTAGTTGTGGTACCAGTTTTGGGCGATTTGGCGTAGAAAAGATTGCGTAGTTGTTATCATAAATAGCTTTTTCATATAGCTTAATAGGGAATTTAATAACTATATTAAATCTCTTCAAAGCGCTTGGGAAAATGTTTATATTTTCTCTAGAACGCAGATAGGCCAGTTAGGAGTTATTTCAGCCGGCGCACTTCTTTGTTGAAAAATCCAAAAGATTAATTCACTTTTTGTTCAAAATCAAAATTTATTTTAAGATTTAGATTGAGATTTTCACACGTGATTTGAGTTCTTATATACGCCTCATTCAGACCTGTTGATAGAACGTCTTTTTCATTGGTTCACAGTACGCGTTCTCGGTATGGTCGAGCTTCTTTTCACTCTTGCATAATTCACCATTATACATTCCATCGTTATCGATATCTTTGGTAATTCCAAAGTAGGCCAGATCATCATTTCGACCATACAATTCTTTGTACACATAGACACCTTGTATCCAACACGTTGATCCAACGAATGCTGGAAAGTCTTCAGAAACCATCATTTTTTCTAGAACAAATAAATAATATCGCATTTGGTTTCTTACTTTTTGTAATCTGAGAATTGGCTTCGCAATAAACTTTGAAAGAAAGTATGGTAGCCGGTTTTTATAAATCACAGACTGTGGAAATCACAATTGGGCTTTTCCAGAAAAAGCCCGTTTCCCAACTATTGAGGAGGGGTCCAAAATTTTCAATAACCTAGGATAATCCATAAAATATTGAACATTATTGAAAAGGATATATTGTTGCGAGTTTGTTAATAACCTAAGGTTTGACGGGTTCAACATTTATCTAAGGCATTGACCAACCGATCAACAGACACACACTTCTATATCACGGCTCCGATGGGACCAGACCCTATAATAGCTCCAGTATGTGTAATCTCCCTGGCCGAAAATTACCATTGCATTACGTCCCCATTGAAAAAGGCCTATATCCATTGAAAAGCAAAGAAACATATTGATATTTCCCTCTTTTCTATCGGGTCACTGAGACAGGGGTGTAAAAGGGTCGGCGAAAAGGGGTCAATTACCCGGTATTATACAGCTGAATACTAAATCTAAGATATTGTCCGTAGAACCAATCAACAGAGAGGGTCAACATCTAAGAACCAATCAACAGACAGGATCAACATCTAGGAACCAATCATCAGACAAGTGCAGCATCTAAGGACCAATCAACAGACAGGGTCAACATCTAAGAACCAATCAACAGACATGGCCAACATCTAAGGATCAATCAACAGAAAGGGTCAGCATCTAGGAACCAACCAATTAACAGACAGGACCAATAAAAGCGTGTTTAGACTTACCAGGTATAATACAGTTGAATTTATCGCTGTACCACGAGATACCGCAAACCATTGACGCGATTAACAACACTTTAACCATGAATATACGTGAATATTGATCGAAAAGGTTATCATCTCGTTGCTTGATCTTTATTTTCAAGAAGCTCTTGAAATCACCAGCGATCATCGCCATCTTGAATTTACCGTTTTATTTCTTAAGCTAAATTATTAAAGTATTAAACAGCAATTATTTATTCCCTTTTAAAAGTACCCAGTAGGCAGGGGACGTTGTTCCAACACGTCAAAATGTTATTTGGATGTTGAAACAATGTTGGAATAACGTCATGTGTCTGCTGGTTACCTACTCATAGAATGAGGTTTTTGAGCCTATTGAAGTTTTCCATAGTAAAGTCTCTTAAACGAGTTTGGAGAACGAAGTATCGAGACAAAAATTTGTCTCTTTTATTCAAGCAATTTTTCGAGACTTTTGTACTAAATAACGACATGGCCTCAATTTGGCAAATGAATTATATGGAATGGTTGCAGGGTTAAAACAAACGAGTTTTAAGGCCGGTCTCCACTCAATAGCGAAGTTACCTTAAGCGAGACGACGGTTAAATGCAAACGAGAATGGTCAAACAGCCAATCAAGCGTCCTAGATTTTGTCGCGGGTCGCTATCCGCCGTCCTCGATAGATTTATCTCGCTTAACGTAACGTTTTTTTGTAACGCTATTGGTCCGAAAAGAAATACAGCGATTTCATTGGCTTATTATGACAATTAGTTGAAACTTTTTCAAGGAGCAGTCGACGTTATCTATAATTCTTCGAGGTCAAAAAACCTTTTATGCCAGTGATCCGCTGGGTGAGTGAGTGATAGCCTTTAAACCCTCTCCCCCCGCTCCTTCAATTCAACGTGTTTTGTTTAACGTCGAAATAACGTACGTACGTACGTACTGATGCCTTAGAACAACGTAGCTGCCGGCAACAATCAAAAGCTCAACTAAACACAAATTCATCACACAACTATCTTATAAATGTTTACATGATCTTTCTGAAAAATCACACTTTTAAGCCAATAAGAAAAAAATGTTCCACGCTAACTGAGTTTATTTTTTCCATGACATCACATTGTGTATTTTACCGAATAGCAATATTGAAACTAATGGAGACAATATGGTGCAAGTTGTGCATATCAAGCAGGTCAATAAGGCTCAAAATTACTAAATGCAACCAAAAGAAAAACGCCGTGTATAAACATGGTATAAACGCGTTCTATTGCTTTTTGATTTATGATTGATCAACATGGTTCAATTGAATAACAAACCATAGTTAATTGTGATGACCAGATCTTTAGAAGAAACACAAAGGAAATGAGCTGAGTGAAAAGTATGGCAGAGTATTGAAATGTATCACCCGTCGGCGTTATATAATGGTCCTTATTTGAACCCAAAAAAACCACAGTACAAAATTACAATATGTAATCTTTTTTTTTCTGAGATTAATTTTTTTTTTAAATATAGTTCTGCGGTTCCGTTAATCAGCTTCTCAACTTCTTAAAGACTGAATTAAAGATAGATCAAAACTCAAAGTAGGTCCAAAGAGCTTTATTTCCATTACTCTGAAACATAACTGAAGATCTGAAAAAACTACATTAATATTTCTAAAGAGTAAATGAAGAAATAAACCTTTCCGATAATACCGCTGCCATTTTGATTTGTAAGCAAATTAGCGACCGTTTCTAACACGGCAGCCAATGAGAAATAACCAAGCCATTTCTCATTGGCTGCCGTGTTAAGAACGGTCGCTAATTTGCCTACAAATCAAGATGGCGGCGGTATTATCGGAAAGGTCTAGTGCAAGGAAATATTAGCAACTCTCAACTATACTGGTGATGGGGCTAAAAAAAGGACGGTGTATTTTATAAAGCCGATACCATAAAACTATATAGCGAAAAAATGTAAAAGCGTCTCTTTTGTAGTCCCGTCACCTGTAAATATTAAAAATTAGTTTCTGACTGGCCAAAAAAGGCATCTTTTTTTGAAAAATTATACAATTCTTATAAGGCACTTGTTAGATTTATTCTTATTTCAACATTAACTTTCGGCAAAAGTATTAACTGAAATTTCACATCCATCCATTTTCCAACATAAACCTCAAAGATTATTCTAATCGTCGAATAGATTCAAATTCGTTCCAAAATAATCTCACCAGACGCTTCATCTTTATCGTCCACATTTGATCATGTGTAACAGTCATCGTTTTTTTCAAAAGAACGCAACTCTCAACTTTTTAATCCATATCTTTAATTCAATATCCAGCCCGATAATGACCCATTAACACTTTTCACAACAAATTTTCCTAAATCCCATGAGACCCAGTCATCACCAGAGAGAGTCGTAAAAACAGAGAGAAAAAATTCCCTATTGTCAATAAAAACTTAGCACGCAGTTGTCTAGAGTATAAAATAACTTAACGGGTTTTCTTCGCTGATTGATTGATTGATTGTTGAAATTATCAAACTCAAACAAATCAGTTGGGACTACTTATGTGTTTAAAATTGTTTTCTTTAATTGTGTTATTTTTCAGGAACTTCGGATGTTATTTTTGTTTTGCTTTTTTTACGTTTTATTGTTTGTAGAACATCACAAACATTCAAAACGGTTGGAAATTCAAAATGGCTGCTGCAACCATGCTACTTTTTCATCAGAATCATAAAAAAGAAGTAGCAAGGTCTCCATGCTATCAAAACGGTTGTTCAAATATTCATTCAAATTTTCACATTCTGCAAAAAAAAAAAACTTTGACGGAGAGTGTGACGCTTTTGCTGATATTCCTTAAATGGAAATTAACACTCTCCGTTAAAACCTTTGAGTATCATCTGTAGCTGGTTCGGCAACGGAGATCGTTTAAAATTCCAAATATGGAAAATCAAACCTCTCCATCTTTGTTGATTGTTTGTCTATTTGTGACATAAACAAAGTAATGATGAAATCTGTTTGTCAGTCAACCTCACATTCCAAAACCTCTGGTGTAAATCCAAAAGTGGTGTTGAAAAACGTTTATTTAATTAGAGACCGTCTGGCTTCTAACCACTTGTTAACATAGTAAGAGAAATTTATGGATTTATTGATCTAATCATATTAATCAGTATCGGTTCATTGACCAATCACAATTTAAAAGCAATATCGATTTATTGTAATATAAATATAAATATATATATAATATAATATAAATTTACAACTGACTATTAGAACCTCTAAAAGTGTTTGGTTCCAGGGATATAGCCGATTAAAAATGGTACCTGGTACCGGTAACGCCCCCCCCCCACCACCAGATCATTGAGACAGGGGGTATTTTCTTATATTCAAATCATTCTGAACACTTGCCAACCAGAAAAATTATAACAGCCTCAAACACTTTTAATATTTGATCCAATTCACAGTTTTCCTGTCAAAGTTCAAATTAATCTTTTCTGTCCCCTCGTCAAAGATTTGATAATTATTATTGCTGCTGTTACTGGGGAAAACAAAACTAACACTGTTGTTTAAGTGCCGTCATCTTTAATTCAATCCAATCAATTCGATGATAATGACGGTGATGCGAAGTGTATTGTCTGACTTTCTTCATAGGTATAACCTATTGAGATATAGCAAAAATGCAAAATAAGAGGTAACAGGGTATAATAAAATTGACATGGTTATTTTATGTCAAACGTTGAGTGGTGCTTTCGTTCATTTTCCTGATATTGAAATCGACGCTCTTTTCGTCAAAAACTATTTTATTACATTCTTTATCCGCCTCTGGACCCAAGTTGTTTTATGTCAGGGGGGCACTCATATGGTCCGACCCACGACCCTTAAGGGTAGGTTTTTCAAGATTCTGACAAAATCCAGGTACACTGTAAGGGTAGGAAATTTGAGAACGTTTTAAAATTCTTTGCTAAAACCGGGGAAAAATGGTCGAAAATGCACTGTGAGGATCAGTTTTTCGACAAACTTTACACTGCATTGTAAGGATCCGAATTTGAAGGTCCAATTTTTGGCCGCACATACCGTCGTTTAGAAGTTAAGACAACATTTTTGGACGCCAGAGACGTCAGAACAACGTTCCGTGCCTACTGAAATGTCCGTCATATGTCCGTCATATTGACGAGTGTATTTTACTATATGGGCTGTGAAAAAGGAACAAATCCCAAAGGTGAATGGGCTTTTTCAGAAAAAATCCATATTCCCATTGCTGAGGATGTCGATTTTTCTTAACACTAACCCTCCTGAATATCCTTGCTGAAAATTTCGAAATTTCGAACCCCAACTGGATATCCTTGGTCCTCAAATTCTTACCCCCTGGATATCCTATATCCTCAACAGGGAGGATATGGACTTTTTCTGGAAAAGCCCAATACATCATCTACTTGAGTTCTGAGAATACAGTTTTTTCTTTGCAGCTGATAAAAGAGGCTTTCCAACGATAGTAAAGTGGTCCTAAAGTTGATTTCCACCAACGGGAATCCCAGATCATATATATCAGGTAATGTTTGAATCGACAATATTCATTGTAGTGCACTGGAGTCGTTTATGACGTAATTCTATTCGATACAGCAAAATTTATCAGCGGGGTTTGTTTGTATAAACTTGACAATTTCGCATCGCAATTTAAATGTTACAAGCAAAGTCCCCGTATATTAAAGGGTCTTATCTAGGAGTGGCTTGCTGACAAGCGCGGATGTTAGCTCTTTTAACGTCAGACCACGGTGTCTGGAGTTTGTGACTTATTGATACAATTCAGAACACTTGGAAGGTGGCTTCTACTATACCCAGCTAAGGCCGCTCTCCACTCCGCGAGCGTAGCACTGCTCGCCCGTTCTTTTTCTCTGTTCTGATTGGTCTTGGAGATACCATGACGTCAGTTTGTAACCGTAATCTTCTAATCGAGACCAATAAGAACAGAGAAACAAAAAAGGCGAACGCTACGCTCGCTGAATGGAGACCAGTATTTAAGGTCCAGTGTCCACTAATTGCACGCAGTGCGAGGTGGTTGAAAATTACTTACTAAAGATTACGCCAGGGGGCATTCATATGGCCTGACCTACGGTATGTGCGGCCCTTAGGGGTAGGTTTTTCAAGGTTCTGACAAAAACTAGGTGCACTGTAGGGGTAGCAAATTTGAGAAAGTTTTGAAATTCTTTGCTAAAACCGAAGAAAAATGGTCGAAAATGCACTGTAAGGGTCGGTTTTTTGCCAAATTTTGCACTGCACTGTAAGGGTCCGGATTTGTAAGTCCAATTTTTGGCCGTACAGAACGCCGTCGGAAAAGAAGCACGGCACTAAAAAGAAAGTTGACAGCTGTTCTAGTTTGTTGCGCGAGTTGAAACGTTGTATTTAACCAATCGAATGGCTTCATTTATTTCGAAGCCAATGTTGTTCTAGTATTACGTCATATTTTTTTTTGCTACGCTCGTTGAGACCGGCCTTTAGTGTTCTGATTCAGTCCGCATCATTTATTGAGAAAAAGTAACAAACTTCTATACAAGTATTTCTGTCTAGCGTTGTTCTAACGTCAGAACGTTAAATTTTGTCAAATCACGATCACGTTCCAATCACGCAATCGCGCCAAAAAAATTAGAAAAAAACGTCATTACGCCAGATAAAAACCCTATTACGCCCCCCAACCAAACCACTGCGGGGCTCCTTTAACAATGAATCGATCGCAAATTTACTTAAAGAAAATACGATTTGGTATATAAACTTTATCCAATCTGAAGAAGATACGGAATGTTGTCTTGACGTTCAAACGACGTTTCTCTAACGTCAGAAGGTTATTTGGACGTTGGAAGAACGTGACGTGTCGGCTGGGTGATTTATATTGCTAAGAACGGACCAATCAGAGGTCAAGTAGAATTCATTTAAGCACTGGAAAAATCCTAAATACCTTTTAAATTCTTAATACATGTATTCCATTCTAATACCTTTAAATTCTTAATGTATTTCATCCTAAATACGGTGCAAAAATGTGCTGAATATTTAAAGACAAGGATAAGATATAACGCCATAACACTTCAATGTTTATTTAGTCAAAATTGATAATTCATTATATGGTAAAAAACTTTTGAATGGCTACTTAGCAACCTATTCATGAAAAATTGTAATAATTCATTTGATTTGTACTCGAGTCTGGCTTATGATTTGTCAACGTTTCTTTTTATGTTCTATTGAAATCAAGGATTCTAAATTGTGCAATCGCATCGTTGTGTTTGACACAGCATTAGCGATGTTACGTTAAGTGAGATGAATCGGGGGACGACGGTGAGATGTAAAGGAGAACGTTCAAATAGCCGACGGGGCAACGGTCGCGGGTCATTATCTACCGTACTCGATCGATTTATCTCGCTTAACGTAACCTCTTTATTAATCTGCATCAAGAACACCATTGATGAACTTTCCCTAACAGGCACGGAACATTGTTTTAACGTCCAAACAAAGTCGTTTTTATTTGGACTTTGAAACAGTTTTGGATAACGGTGTGTGTCTGCTTGGTTACTGCAAGAATATGTTCTTGGTTATTGGCTTATTCGTTAAGTCTATAGCATACTCAGTACAGTATAATTAAAAATCTCGGTCTGGAAGCCTTTTGTTTACATTTTGAACTTGCATACGCAAATTGGTTTAGAAAGAATGGTAAAACGGGCCCATGGAAATTGGATGAAAACACATTTAAAAGGGTGCCTTGACCGGATTATGCCTAGGTCTCATTCCCCTCCCCACCGACGAGTAACTTGCATAAAAAACTGACGTATTTTTGCAAGTTTTCCCCTTAATATTTTTCTGTAAATGGACAGTTAATTATATCAAAAAGGTCAATCTTCTATTTGCCCATGCTAGCGAAAAAAATCAAAATCTGTTGTTTTTGAATCAATTTGAAAACATTATTCAAAGCTTCAATGTTCTATTGAGCATACACGTTGTCATGGCAGTGAATTGATAGTGCATATGTAAATCATTTCTGTTTGTAAGAACACAGAAATCGTTTCTTTTTATAAGAATTTAAACACCAGTTCTTATAGCATTGATTCAAAAGATTATCGGTAGTTTGCAAACTTGTCAAATTTCTATATGGTAGATCGAGCGCAATAGAATCCGAGACATAAAAAATAAACTTTAAAAGGGAAAAAATATTCCTGATGAAAATTCTCAAGCGGAATAAAGAACGAGTTTCTAAAAAAAAACTGATTTTGAAATAAAATTTGTGTGTGATGATGATATCTAATATAAAATACGTCATGAATAAATAACGTCTAAATGGAGAGAATCTGAAGAGGTTATATCGAATTTATTCTATGTTCTAAATTTGTCCTCATCAATACCAATTGAAAATATTGGTGAAAAAATAAAGTATAACAAGTTTTCACAAAGAATATTCACCTATCACCTTATTCGTTTCTAAGAGAGAAGAAGAAGAACGAAGATGAAGAAGATGGCAATAAAATATGAAAAAAGTCATGAATTATTTGGTGTGATAAAATATATTTCATATTCTGAAAGATTCGAAAAAAAATTCAAATTTCTATTCTATTTTAAGATAGCATGATTGATGAATCAAAACAAATTTTTTTTGCTGACAATCAAATATATACGACAAGAGATATTTTTATCTTGAAGAGATTTTTATCTTGAAGAAATGATATCTTTTACAACTGATTAGAGTAAAGATTTCCTGGTTATTTTGTGGGTCATGGCTGTTTGTTTCGTGGTTGGTTTGACCTCTATCATTACTTGTTATGATTTGAGATGATCTCTAGGTTTTGTATCTGGATTTTAGAAGATTTAAAATGAGTCACCTTAATTTACACAAAGCAAAGATAATCATCTATAATCTTTTCAAACCATCCATCAATCATTTTTAATCCGTACTTTTATCAGATTCTAAAACATTTGATCGCTGGAAGCTTATAATTCACAACGTGACACCCTCCCTCAAATGGTCTATTGTAAAACGCGTCCCGGCTTATTCAAACACAACAAAGAAGTGTCCTCTTTGCTGAGCAGAAAAGTTTTACATTTTAAAGTACCCACTCAAAAATGAATTGCTTAAGTCAGTGTTTTTTTTCCATTTGACCAAAAGTGGCATTTTAGGGTATGATAAAGTAAGGGTCTATATAAGGTTTGATTTAGTTTACTAAAAGTAAGCTAAGATTTCCTTTCTGTAGATAAAGGATTGAAAATCCTGAATTTATTTCTCCGAGTTTTAATACTATTTGATGATCCTGAGTTATCCGATTGTAAAGTTAGGATGGAAATATTCGCAATGTGAATTCACTAAATTATACTAAAGCTCTGTTGTTGAGACTTTGCACAAACCTTGCGATGTTTGATCTTATACCTTTTCTTTAAAAAAATTACTTTTTGGAGCACTTTAGGGAGAAGTATTCCAAATAATCTGTAAAATTGAGTGTGTTTGATAATTGATGATGTTTTTTTACCTGCGTACTCTAAATGATTTACTTTTGCGAATTTTGATAAGGATAAGGACAGTAAAGTAAAAATGACAGTAAAATTGAATTAAGAGCCCCCAAGGATTCAAATATTCCATCTCAAAAGTAGACAAATGGAAATTTTATAGGAACTAATTATGTTTCATCTTATTGTAATTATCTGTTGGAAAATAGAAGATGGAGTAGAAATTTATCTGAAATTGATGAACTTAACACAACTTTCGGATAGATTTCCATAAATTTTTGTCTTTTCGGGAGCTGTTTAGAATGAACTATTCCATTTTTTCTCTGAAATGACGCAAATCTAGCTGGAATCATAATTCATTTTTGGCTCTTGTTTTTCAATAACTTTATTACTTAAAAGTCATTCTTAGAATATTGAATTTTGACATAAGAAAGAAAATTATTTCAAAAAGAGCCTTAAAGGATTCCATTATTCCACTGAATCTGGGAGCAAAAAGAAATCTACAAAAAATTACAAATTTCTCATCTAATTAATGGAATATTCCATCTTAATTAGCTCTTCTAGTGTTTGAAAAAAAGCGTTTATATGATTAGTTATGATACGGTAGCATTTTTCAAGAATTTAATTTATAGAAATTATTCTAGTTATTCTAAATAATTGAACCAAAAACGGTGACAAAATTCCTGTAATTTTTTATTTTTTTTTGGAATAATGCATCCTCTGATGCTCTAAAAGCCTTTTTTATTCATTTACTATCTTATTAGACTACACCAGCAACTGTCAGCCCAATCTAAAACGGGATATTAGATTGAGCCATTACTTTTTGAACCGAATTTAAATTCAACTTTGAAATAATTGATTATTTTCACTCTTTGAACTAGATTTAGAATTTTCAGGTATCTGAGAACGTTTTATGATTGTTTTGAAAGTTCGTTGAATGTCGTTTGAACTTTTGCTAAGCTTAACTTAATGCTTGGAATTGAAGGATTAAAGTAGTTCGGAGAAGATTAGAACAAAGTCAAGATCGGACTCTCTATGTCATGAGTAAAGATATTGGACTGGAGTTAGAAGCATTGATGTGCCGATATACGTGAGGCAGGTATCTGAGAGGTGTAAAATATTCATATATCGATTGAATAAAATAAAATTATAGGTCATAAACTAGTTTCTCCTTTGGCAATGTGAGAATGGCATGAAGCTACAACAATACTAGCATAGGACTGCAAAGATTGAACTAGTAGAGGAAATCGAAATATTGGTATTGGTCAAATTGTATGTAAAATTGTAAAGTTGAAGTAGATGCCAATTGGGACTAGAGATGCCTGGAGATTAGAAGAAATATATTAAAATTATTTTAAAACGTTGATAATAAATACACTAAATTGTACTGTATGAAGTTGGCAGCAACAAAATATATCTAGAGGTGAAAATAGGTGTTAGGCAAGAGCATACATCGAATAGTACAGAATTAGAGTAGGAACAACGTAACAGACAGCTAAATATAAAATATTGTACTAAACTAAAGTAACGATGATCAAATTTGATGGTTCTTAGTCTTAATATCTTAGGAAGTCTAAGTTGCTTGAGTAGATTGTAAATAGTATAGAATCAAAGTACAAGATAGTATTGATGACGTGATGTATGATCGAGACTAAGTTGGAATAATTGAATAAGCAAATAGACCAAGTGGTAGAAAATGCTGAAGCGAAAAATGAAAATTAGAGAAAAAATAAAATTAATAAAATATAAAATTATACAAAGCTTTTAGCAAGGCCTTGATCTAGCAAATATTTCTTCGTTTCACTACAAAATGTTTTGAAATTTAATTCATCCCGACATTTTTGTGGGAGCCTATTGAAAACACGATTGTGGGTGGTTTTCCTGAAAAGTCCTAAGAAAGAATATTAAGGTTTTTTTTTTAAATGCTTTTGGGGGTGAGCAATCAGAAAAATTGCTAATGATCCCCCCTAACATTAGACACAAAAGAGTAAAGCTTTCCAATGAGGGTATAAACTCAATAAACTATACCATTAATTGATAGTACTCTTTGAGCTGGGATCATCTTCGGCAAAAACGTTACGGGCAAAAGAGTGAGATTGGCGTAAACAACACTCTCAATCTCTCCGGCTAGTTAACACTAAAACGGATTTTCTCTTAGGTGAGGAATATAGTAAACAAACGGCTTATGACGAATATGCATTTCCTAAAGTAAAAAGAAGTCTGGACCCGAGGATCCTCACAGCGACTCAATTAAAATAATTAAATTCGCTGGTGTGTCCTGGCTAAGATTCTTCAGATTACCATAATGATTCGCAAAACTAAGTATCGCAATATACAAAATGTCTAAATGTTTATGTCTTCATTCGCGAAATTTATCCCGCATTAATTAATACGAATACAATAAGGTAGACTTTTGTAAAAAATTAATACAGCCGATACCTCATCTACAATTCACTGATCCAATCGATCTAAAGCTCCACTGATCAAATCGATCTATATTTATATACTGATCCTATCGATGAAGATCCATTGATCCATTATCGATAAAGATCCATTGATCCAATCGATCTAACGATCCATTGATCCAAACGATGCATCGATCCATCGATCTACTGATCCATCAATCCATCGATCCACTGATCCAAACGGTCCATAGATCCACTGATTCAATCGATCTACTAATCCATAGATCCACTGATCCATTGATCCATTGATTCATCGATCCACTGCGATCCATCGATCCATTGATTCAATCGATCTACTGATCCATCGATCCACTGATTCAATCGATTTACTAATCCATCGATCCAATCGATCCACTGATCCAATCGATCAATCAATCCATCGATCCACTGATCCAAACGATCCATCGATCCATTGGTTCAATCGATCCACTGATCCAATCGATCTACTGATCCGATCGATCCATCGATCTAGTGATCCATTAATTCATCGATCCACTGATTCAATGATTCAATCGGTCTACTGGTCCATAGATCTACTGATCCAATCGATCCATTGATCCATCGATCTTGCTTTGTATGCGGTTATTATATATGTAACGTCAACTGTGAGTTCTTACACGGGTCATTTGCTTGTTATTCATTCATTTTCTTATGTTTGTATTTTTGTTCTTTTTAGCCCTACTTCATATTGTTGAAGGCGCTGAAAAGACAAGTTCAACCTAAATGCTGGGCAAATGTTGGACAGCATTTATAGTATAACACTCTCGCATATTACGTGATTCTACGTGATGTACTACGTGGGCCGCTCAAGTTTTGTGACGTCAAGATTGCAAATTAGTCGTCTGTTTTATCGATTGCGGGTAAATCTTTTCAAAAAACATTTTTTTCACGTGTATAAAATCTTTATCCTATGAGTTTTTTTGCATGTATTAAATTTTGAAAATTTAACCAAAATCAAGATTAAAATAGGTGTTTTTGTTTTCGTAGGGTAGAGTAATATGTGTGATTCAAATAAATTAGGTTTTATAAAGGCTTGGACAAAGAAAACAAGATTCGCAAAAATGCGACAAAATGCGACAAAATATTTCTTAACAACTACTTTTAAAATTTTAATTGAAAATGTCTTCTAAATCTAACTACACGTTTTTTTTTATTTAAGCATAACGCCTTATGAGCATACTTAG
>JAUJPO010046463.1:0-31483 GCA_032270745.1 Tiaropsis multicirrata
GTGAAAGTTTTATCATAATCCAATTTTTATTTCAAGAGATATTCAAGTTTTAATTTTTATGACGTCATGACTATGACATCATAAAACTTTTTGTGTGTTTGAGATATCAACCTGTCACAGGTTTTTCCATTTTCTACATCCAAATACGCTTCTTCTGAGTGCTATCGGTGTGCATTTTTTACGGTAATTTGCTGCATTCCGTAAATCGCCCGAGTAGAATGTGTTCTCTCCAATTTCAATTATGAGGAGAAATTCTATCGACAGAGCTGAACCAACCTTAGAATTCTGAAAGTTTTACAAAGAGAATCTAGAACGAGTCTCGTTGATTTCGATTTCCTTTTAATTTCTTCACAAAAAGAATTGTCATCAATTCGCTACCTTATTCTCAAAGAGGTCTAAGTCCTGAGAGAATATTGTATTTTTATATTTGTATTCTTGCTTTTTATCTCATTGTAACTAAAATATTAGAGAAATGTTTAAAACGATGAAAGGGCTCCATAAATCCATATTCCAATCAGAAAATGGCCACCCGGTATATTCAACGAAATTAAAATGGACTTAGGCTTTTTTTAAATTGAAGGGTACCTGAACTTAGGCCCCTTTAAAAATAGGGCAGCGAATTATGATTTTGTGGTTTCTAAAATAGGTTTTTTATTTATTTCTAGTGAAAAAAGTATACTATTAAACCAATCATCGAGATATGGTTCTCAAGGAGGAAACAATGAAATTATTTCTAAACAAACATTTCCAAGGTGAAAAAACGAAGATATCGTCTGAAGCATTGGCAGCTTTCACCAAGCTGGTTGAACTCTTCATTCAAGAGGCTATCGAGAGGTCTTCCCAACAAGCTGATGTAGAATCAATGAAACAGGTGGATATCGATCATTTGGAGAAAATACTACCACAGTTGTTATTGGATTTCTGATTCTGAGCTTAAGTTGATATATATCATTTGGAGAAAATATTACCACAATTGCTATTGGATTGGTGATTCTGAACTTAAGTTCATGTCGATCATTTGGAGAAAATATTACCACAGTTGCTATTGGATTTCTGATTCTGAACTGAACAAGTGGATATCGATCATTTGGAGAAGATATTACCAAAATTGTTATTGAATTTTTTATTCTGTTGAACCTAATAGTCATTTTTTTCACTGAACTCGGATATGCCTTTGAATATTGCCACCAGAGGGTGTCTTAGAGAATAACGGTGACAATAAACGGAAAATATTAGAGGTTAGTGATAAAATACCAAACGTGATTGGTTAAAATGCTCTAGTCTAAACGATTTTCGTTCGTCGTCGTGATTTATCTCTGGTACGTAACCTCAGTAATGCTGAAGTGATTCCAATAATTTGGAATTTTTGAATTTTTGCCTGGATTATCATTTTTTTCAATCTTCTTAAATTTATTTGGGCGTGGTAGTGATACGCCAACATTTTGTATTTTCTATGTGTTGTTTATTACATGAGTTTCTCATAAAAAGATGATAAATTATTATAAACAAACAATTACAAGTTCAACCCGTGGTCCTATTTCTGGTCTGATTTTTAAAGCTGGCTTTATTGTGAATTTTTTAGCGGAAAATATTGTCTTTTTAGTGGAATTATTACCATCCAGAATGTTTTTCTTTAATTTCTTTTAGCCTTGAAGCTGGTTTGTCTTCATATTATAGTCTGCTCGAATTTAGAATTTTTTCTTCAGAACATGTTCGTGCGTATAACCAACGAGGTGTTAAGTAGACATTACAATCCTACCTGCTGTCTTCTTTGGCTCATAGTGAAGAGTTTTTTGTCGGTTGGGTTGGGATAAAAATTGGTTCAATCTGGAGTTTTTACAAGTTGTTTGTTCCGTTTGCTACATATTTGCTTTTTGAAAACATAATCAAACGATCTCAAAACACCCCATTCGTTCGGACAAAAATATGGGTTTCAAAATCGGATCCTTACAGTGCAGTGCAAAATTTGCTGAAAAACCGAGCGATACGTCTTTTTACAGTGTACAGGGACGAAATTATCTATGTAAATTTGATTTACATTTTCGGTTTTTAAGACCTGTTTTACACAGTGGGAAGATGGGGGGGGGGGTAAAAGAATAGCAAAAGAGATGGTATCATGGTGAATTTTAAATAATTACCCAACTGATTTCTTTGAACAAATAAATTCGGCACCCACAGTGTGTAGACACGCCCTCCACCACCCACGGGTAAGTTTTATCATAGCACTACTATCGTCGATCATCTCCAAGCAGATCCCCCGCTCCACTCACGGGACGCTGCGCTGTAAACCCCGATGGTTTCTTAAAGAGGATCTGCGGATGTTAGGCACTTTCGTTTGTGATTTTCATCCGTTCCCCGACGGATGAATATATAAGCGCTCTGACCATAGTGAATTTTCGTAATTTGTTATGCATTAAATGTCAATTTGCACGTTATATAGGCTATTAAAGCATATTGTGTAATACATTTTCTGTTAGGCCAATCATTTCTAGACCTAAAAATATGAAAAAATGATGAAGAAGAAATTTAAAACTTTTGCGAAGAAGAGTATTTCAGCTTTGAGGACCTTATTCTCAGTGAAAAATGAATATCTTTTTGGTTCAGATGACGTGTCTACTTTGGAACTAAAAATAGATTTGTGGGCAATTTTTGTAACAGCTTCTTTGTCTCAAAATCTTGAAAATAATGGTTTTTCATCAGTTTTTCACTCATAACTTTTCAGTCCTAACTTTTCACGCATTGGATGAAAAAAAAATTTCCGCAAAGCTAGCTTTCGCAGCTGTACCAAAATCTTTGAAGGTTTAGTAGCGTGCTTCAAAAAGACTTTTACGAGTGTAGACAGATCTTTTCAATCTCTGGTATATCGATAAGTTTGAACGTTCATATTTTCCAATTTTAAAGTCTGAATTCAAAGTCTTTTTAGAAAAGATTAATAAAAAAGAATTTCTGCTTAAAAACACGATTGAACACATTTTATTACCTTTTTTTATACACAAACTTTGTTTAAATATTAAGGGTATACTTACACCTAAAAGATTCGGACACGGCAATTAAAATCGAAAGTGCTGCAACAATTCATTGAACTTTTTCGGTCAAAGCTGTAAAGTCGCCACATCCTTTCACATCATTCCAGTGAAGAAAAACAACTTAATATTGAGGTATTTAATTTGTTATATTTAAGCAATTGTCTATTTCTAGCAGTAAGTCAAATCCTGAAATTGCTGCATAATAATGTGATAAATTGCAGGGTAATTTCTTTCTAGAAAAAGTCTTTTGTTTTAAAGTGGTAAAGAGTGTCAATTCGGGGGAGGAGGAAGGGGGCATTGACCTTAAGGACTGACAGGGACGTACCGTCCAGATTTCGATAAGTGGTAGCTAGGAAACCTGTCTCCTCTGTTCGTACATATAGACATAGGTAGCGTACTCAGCACTAACTAAGGAGTAAAAACAAAAAAATAGTAAATAACAGAGTGGCAAGGGATCATTGAAGATGCCAATTTTGTCCGTGGTTTCTGATTAGTTAATTTTTTATTGTTATGATTTGATAAACAAAAGTGATGACATTAAACAAAACTATTGTTTCAAGTCGTGGTGCGAGTTTTGAAATGGTTTTAAAAGTTAACGGTTATTTTCTTTTTTATGATTTAAGAGATTTGAATTGTATCAAAAATATCATATTCTGTATATTTCAGTAATTTTTTAATTTTTACAGGACACAGTGATATTTTTGTAACAGAGTATGGATCCACAGACTAGATAAGTGGACCCTGTCAGAAACTAATTTTTGACTACCTTAATGGGATTAATTTTCCAGATGCTCCCGAAACAACTCCCAGACACCCAGCATAGACCAATTTTCATTTGTTTTGATTTGTTTTTGTGATCTCACTTGGCCCCACTTTTGTTAGAGATTTTCACCTTAAAAACACAGGTAAACAAGACAAAAAGTGGGGGCAAAATTGGGGGCATTTGACTCAATTATCTGTATTTTGTTGTGTTTTTGATAGGCTAAGCAAGGCAAAACAAAACATGTGACATCACAGTGAATTGGTCTATAGTCTAACTTAATCAAGTTCAGCTTTTTTTCATACCAACATTATTAAGATTTAGGTTTCCAATCAAAAGATATATACAATGAAAAGTATCATAGCACCATGTCTAATTCCAAATCAAAAAACCTTTCACAAAAATTCTTTCTCATGGCAGTCTAGGAAAATGACTAGTTTTTTCATGTCAAAATACATAACAAAATTGTTTATGTTTATTGTTCTATGACGTGTTTAATAAAAGAAAACAATCAAAGAGATTTTACCTTCAATACCTCAAAGCCATTGATAAGGCAAGTTGTGGTGAAGTTTATAACTATAGACAGCGGCTTGTATTCAGCTAGAAAATGATGTATTTTTCTTCATCCCCACAACTTGTCTTCATTGAAAACAAAGAAGGAAAATGAATCGTAACTCTACAGAGAAGATCAAGACAGCGCGGGCGGTCAAATGATCTTGGTCAAATGATCCCGCATTTGTTTTTCAATTGGTCCTTAAAAAGCTCTACAATCGACCACAAATCACGAATCACGGAACCGGAGCCAATGGGCTGAGCGTAAAACACCAATCGGGAAACTCTAAATCAATGACAAATAAATCATGATGGTAGTACAAAAACAACATAGTTATTAACTGTGAAACGCCCAGGTTTAGAAACAGTATGATAGGTGTACAAAATTTGACTTTGTATAGAATTAGACAAGTGAATGCTAATTTTGCAAATTGGCCTATTTTTCCAGCCGCCAGGGTTGACAAAGTTTTGTTGACCTGCGGACCAGAAACATAGATTTTTTTGTGGATGGCCTGATCTTTGATTGAGTGACACAGAGTGAGAAACTAAAAATTTGTTTTGTATCTTGATCATGGTAAGAAGTAATAATGGTTTATCTTTAGTTTGGATGATGATTTTGTTTCAGAATTTAATGTTTGGTTTGTTTTGCGTTAAATTGTTAACCTAGTGGGTCTTCTGGAATAGATAGGTCAGGATTAAATAGGGGTTGTCAGAATTAACGAACCTGACGGTAAAACTTTATTCTTTTAGCTTGGATTAAAAAATTTCACTTTCAACACTATTATGGTCATTAATTTTGTTTTTATATAGAAAAGATGGGTGAACATTTGACAGCTGAACAACTTGCTCGCACTGGCTGGAAATTCCATTTCAACAATGATACAATAAGAGGACGCAGAAATGTAAGAAATTATTTGATTGATTTTGAATAGTACGAAACTGAATTGTACAATACCAGGCTTGAAATAACAATAAAGTTTGATTTTTGCTGGATTTATCACAATGTCCGAGAGTGTTCTGGGAAGAACATAACAGGTTTGGGTCGACAATGTTTGATATCAGACCGCTATTTCAAGTCTTGTAAGACAATTGGATCTGATGGCATTTAGGTACATAAATTCAGAAGTCTAGCACTAGCATAGGGGTAACACTTGGTCTCAAGATCAACTTAAATCAATGAAATCATTCCATTGTTTACCTAATAGGTTTTTATATGTATAAAAATGTAAAAGACTTAAACGTTCTGTCTTTTTTATAGAACTTGGGCCATCTTATTTTCTTTTTAAAAAAATAGTTAATCTTTATTGACTTTTTAGATTGTGTTGGCCAATCTTGGAGCCTATGTTGGATTATACTTCATCTACAAATTGACCAAGAAGACCAAACCTGCTGCTTAAATCTTTCATGTTGTAAATTTGTGAAATTATGTTTATTTCAAATATAATATGTTTTTAAATAAAGCATTTTTGTTGTTGTTTTATCAGTCTTTTTTATTTTGAAACTGCATTTTGTCCTACTTTGTATCCTTGAAAGACTTCAAATAAATCTTAGTAAAAATATTTTAAGAACCTAATTTTTATTTTTTAACTGTTTAAGATTCATACAAACATTGTTGTCTGCTTTGTTGTTTTAGCTGTTCTTTTATTGTTGCTCTTCTGACCATTCAACTTTCCTCTTTAGTTCTAAACAGTATTAAAAAAAAAGTAGAAATGGATTTTTCTTTGGTATCTAAGAATGGTGCAAATCATCCAAAACCCAATATCAATTTCACTTATGGAACTGCAGGATTCAGAATGAAGTAAGTATTTTTTTGTTTTTGAATTCCTTGGTTCAGTTTATAGGGAGTTTCCCCACTTTCTTTTGATCTTGTGACAGTTATCAAATAACACTATAAGTTTTCAAAGTCAAAAAAATCTTTTGAGGGCACCAAATTTAAAAAGTTATAGATCAAAATTTAAGTTAGACTTCCCTCTATTTAAGAAATAAAAATATAAAAAAACTACCTTAGGAGGATTACTTTTCGTGATCTTCACCAAAATTAAATCCTCGCAAAATGTTTTATTTCATGCTTTTACCCAAATCCCCTAGGAAAATAAGAGAATCTAATTCACAAAATTAAATCTTTGCAAAAAATTTAAATCCTTGTCCATGCAAAAATTAATCCACTTAAGGTAATTTGTTTGCTCCAGGAGACCGCCAAATATTGAAACACCCTGTTTCACTATACCCTATAACTATTCACTACACTTTATTATACAAATGTGCAAAAAAATTATTTTTGTCTTCATTTTAGAGCAGATCTTCTTGATTCTGTTATGTTTCGAATGGGACTTCTGGCTGCTCTCAGGTCCAAGTGTAAAGAAGGAAGTAAGTATTAAGTGCTTTTATGTAGAGTTTTATGTGTTTTCAGCTTCTCATCCAACAGTATAATAAACAGGTTGCTCAGTTCTCTTTCTAATAAACTCAAATAATTTGTTTCTATCATTTTCAAATCTAAATCAATATCATAGTAACTGAAGCCCAAATAATAATGATTGTTTAAGGGGATTTTGGGAAAAGTCACTCCAAGTCGGGGGAAAAGCCAGTGAATTATTTTGGTATTAATTTTTTTTTAATGTTTTGTTTTTCTTCTAAATTTTGCGGTTAAGAGTTTGGACTGGGAATTTGCCCATGCAACGTCATTTTGTTCATTGTTTTGATATTTTGTTAGAACTGCTTCAACTAAAAATCTACTACAATAGTAGATTTGTGTCAAAATTCAGACCCTTTTCACAAATCGATTTTATCAATTATCACAGTCTGGCTTTGTCTCATGAATCAATGTCCTAGAAAATTATTATTAAAAATCATATTTTGTTTAATTGTTTTATTAGAATCTATTGGAGTAATGGTCACAGCTTCTCACAACCCTGAGCCGGTAAAAAAATAATTTTGAAAATGTCTTGCGTGTCATACCATGTTTAGCTACTGTCCTTCAATAAAAAAAAACTGTAAAAATAACTTGTTGTATCTTTGTTTGCTACAGACACACGTTAGAATGTGAGGGAGGGCAGTGTTGTGTGTTTTTTAAATAACTACTTTTTGTGTCCTTGTAGCCAGGGGTCAAATCAAATCAATTTTTTTTCAACCTTCAAAAGAATCGCAAAAAGTCACAAATTCTATTTTATTGCAAGCGATTAGGGGAATCATTCAATTCCCTTCTTAGACATCCCTACGTTCAATTTAGAATGATACCATCTTTCACTACCATACCATTATTAAGTTTTCTTTGCATGTCTTTTGAATCTTCTTTTAAAATTTTATAATATGTTTTTACAACTTTCCTAAATTGAATCACAGGACAATGGAGTGAAACTAGTCGACCCCTATGGAGAAATGTTAGAGCAGTCATGGGAAAAGCATGCCACAAAGATTGCTCAAAGCAGGTAAAGGATTGAATGTTTTTAGCATGCAGTTTTACTGTTTTTAATTTTTAATTCTTATTTTTAGACCTGATGATGGTAACGAAAAAGGGTATCCAAATAAAAATACACATTGTTGATGAGTTCATGAACGAATATATACTTTATATACATTATATACTCCAGAACAGCATCCTACTTTATAATAGTCATAAATAAAAAAAACGCTGTTCGTCAATTTTACTTTAATAGGCTTTGCCATGTCTTTTTAGTGACAACGATTTGGTGCATTGCTTACAAGACGTTGTTTCAGAAGAAAAGATAAACACCTCGGCAACAGCTAACGTTGTGGTTGGCATGGATACCAGGTAATACGTTATTGCCACAAGGTAATACAGAAACTAGTCAGCTCTTGGAACAACATTAATTTCATTATGTCTTGTCCCCTCTCTTAAATAATTGTTGGAGGTCCTAGAAATTTCCAGTTTTACCAAGCATTAAAAAGTACTATGCTAGAAAAGGTTCTATGGTAAAATAACTACATGGTAGCCAAAACACAAGGTCTAATCTTCATTAAAATATATTGATTGCGAACTTAATTTCAAATTTAGGGGGTTCTAATGGACCAAATGTTCAATAATGACATGAATATGCAAAAAAGTTGGAATATTTTCACTTTAATCTATCAAAAATCTATCAGCTTTGTAATAAACTCATTTTTCAACACTTAAGAAACTTTTTATCATCACGGAAGGCATTAATGTAACATTGTACTTTTAAAGGCTGGTGTTTTTTTTAAGGCTTGTTTACCGGTATCTAATGAAATCAATATTAGTTAGAAAATCAATTGTTCAGCAAGTTTTTTGTTGGTCACCCGATACACAATTTTCAGTTTCAGGTTGAAAACAATTATTGTCAAAAACAATCTCTAGACTTGTAAAAAGTTATATACTAAAATCTAATCAGAAATTTCGGACGGGTCGGAAATTTCGGACTGGGCTTGGTGTTCATAGTATCCCCATTCCCAATGAATGTTAAACTCCACTTCTGCATAATTTTGAATTTCATATATCCCACTTGCAATACATTGACAATTTTCTTCTTGATTTTTCACCTCCGTCTGATATGGCACTTTATAGCCGTGCAAATAGAATTCGATGCGGCAAATGGTGTGCTTCTTAATATCTACTAGACCACTATATATACAAGTGTATATATCCTGTTGAATTCTTGTTAATGGTGACATACTTTGGTTGCTTATGAAATTCGGTGTGAACATTGTCAAAGAAGCGCTTGGTGACTTTACCATCAATAATTACAGGGGCTTTATGGTCCCCCACGTACACGTCCTTTAAAATTATTGAAGTAATTGCACCATGTGAGTAGGTAGTGCGCATGGAGTATTTTTGATAGGCTGTGGACAGGCTGAAACTAACGGATCCAGAGTTGGAAGCCAAGGTGCGTTTTTCTACGTAGTAAAGTTTTTGTGTACTGTGTTCAGATTCGTCAGTTCTGTAATTGAACAGTCACAGGTTACGTTATTGGCACATCTTGGCAAGCCAGGATTTTTCTTTTTGTCAATCTTCGCTTCTAATTTGTTGCGCTGAGCTTCTGTTCCCAAAATAAGCTAAATAATAGCTACAAGTAGAACTATTGCGAATGTCTCCATGATGAAGACAAGGAGACAGCCGTTTTCGATCTGGTTTTCGAAAACTTGATAAACGGAACGGTTATTGTTTAAATTACTGCTTTTTATAGAGTTATTATAGCTATGTAGCCTGGGTCTAGCTAGCCACAAATAGATAAATTTTCGTTTAAATAACATCGTCACTGTTTACGAATTTATGTATAAACGTCAGCTTCCACCTTATTAAAACGATCCGCCTTTTTTTAAATATTTCCTTACTTATAAAACCTTACTTTTTTCTTTTTACATTTTTGGTGTCAATATTTGGGTATTACCCTGTATTAGAAAATGCAAATCTATAAATTAAATCTTGCTATGAATAACATTCCGGATATCCTTGGGGAATACAAGAAGGCACATTTTTTTTAATTTGCATCAATTTGTCCTAAAATCCTAAAATTTAAGCTATTTTTTGGTCTTAGAAGTGAAGTTTGCTTATGTTTTTGTGCATGGTTGGTTCTTACATAATAAAAGCTGAAAGCTAGAAGAAATAATTTCTTGGCCAACACATTTTAAATGATTAATCAAAAACGTTCTTTGTTAATTTCGCCTTTTAGCGAAGTATTTAAATCGGTTTTAAACTGGATGGGTGCGGGATCCAAATTTAATCCCAGTTTAAAACCGATTGAAATACTTCGCTAAAAGGCAAAATTAACAAACAACGTGTTTTTAATGGGCGACCCGGAATGCGCTTTTTGTCTTTAGGAGAAATTCACAGATTCAGTGCTTAATATAATAGGCCATCCTTAAAAAATTGTTTGTTTCCGGTCTGCGGGTGGGCAAAATCTTTCTCACCCGAACGGCCGGGATTTTTTTTTGTTGAAAAATTTGAGTCATTTAAGGCTTTTTTCGACAATGTTGAAGCCTCAAATCCCCTTATTATTGACTTTAAAACCAACAGAACTGGTTATAAAGTTTTTAAAGCTTATTTTCGAACATTTATATCAATTCAGGAATAGCAAAAATCAAATGATACATAATATCATCATAATAAAACGAAATAAAATAAAAAGCCGACCGCGGACCGGAAACAAACGATTTTTTTTATGGTGGCCTAATAGTCGACCGTGTTGCTAGCTGAGAACTTACTGACCCAATCTTAGTCAATAAGAATTATCTGGACTGACTAGAAAACATTATTTTCTGAAAATATCCTAATGTGCTACATCAAAATGAAAGCTTGCAGTGCGACTCGTGTCATCGTCTAAAATTAAAATAAACCAGCCGATACTCAAAGGTCATTTTTCAATTTATTTATTTATTTACGAATATTTATACAGGATAAAAATAGCTTCAGTCCTAAATACATATTTTAACATATACAAGGTCTGTTATCAACGCATGTGCAATAAAATGTTTGTCAAAAAAAGTCTAGAGCTTTCTGGATAAAATAGGGGTGACGGTGATGGAGATATCTACCGTAATCAATGGTTTAGATATCGATTAGTTCCAATTATGGATGGGCAATCAAAACGCAGAATTATTTTACGACTTTGATTAGCTATCTATCCATCAATTGGAAATCGGTTTTTCGATCTACCTATAATTTAAGGGAAGAAATTCACTTCATTTTGCTCTCCAAAATTGCGTGTTTAGGGGAATAAATTTTGGCGAATCAACTGTTTCAATCGCACGGTTTGCACCGAAAAAGAACAAAACGTTTTTTTATCTCTGACAATAAAAAATTGAATGAAATAAATTAATTTTGCGTTTTGCGGAAGAAACTTTCACGAATAAAATGAGGGTCAAATTCGCGAAAGGTTCTTCTGGCGAAGAGTTCCCTAAGCAAGCTTTTCGGGATGAATTTTTTAAGGTAGGTCCAATCATGTTCAACTTGTTTTTCTTTTTATATCAGACCAAGTAGTGCTGCTCTGCTAGCCAGTGTTAAAGAAGGAGTTGAAAGTCTCGGTGGTCAATGCAAAGATTACGGTAAATTATTTTTATTCAGAAGACAACTAGACGTTTTGGTACTCGCTGAGCACCATCTTGTTGTGTGTTTTTACCAAAACAAAAACATTTTCAAATTATGTTTTGATGCTTAATTAATTAATGCTTTACTTATTCCTCTCTTTTATTGACATAAATTGAAATGAGGTTATAAATATTCGAAAGAGGGTGATGGAAAACGACCTGTGACCGTTATCCTTCTAATTCTAGTCAATCTGCAATCCTCCTGCAATTTGTCTCGCTTAACATAACCTCCCTCTAACGAATACTAGGTATACCATTAAGAACTAACAGAAAACTTAAATAAAAACTGCATTTGAATAAACCTATAGGTGTTGTCTCTACCCCACAACTACATTATTTTGTGACGTGCATCAACACAAACGGTGATTACGGGGAAGCCACTGAAGAAGGTTACTACAGGAAGTTCTCAAATGCATTCATCAAGCTACACAGTTTGGTAAGATTTTTAATTTGGTTTGCTTAAACCTTTTGCACTGAAATGGTAGGTTTAACTGACCACAATCTTGTGGCTATAGGTTGAGCCCGCTTCATTTTAAGGCACACAAACAGACGAAGAGAAAAAAGAGGTTTCCAACATTTTCTATTTTTGTCTATCATGCTGCTATTGCATTTTCTATATTGTTTCATTTTTTTCTGAAGTCGTAACCTTTCTGCAGTAATAATTGAAAGAATATTATGGCACACTTTTTATTGTTAAGTCTCCCTCTCCAACCCACTGGCACTGATCAATGTTGCGCAAGAGAATTGTTGAAGTGTATCTTGAAACGTCTGCTCGGTGAGCTTTGTCTGGTTGTGAATAACTAATCTATCAATGGTAATGTCGAGGCTAGCACCACACTTTCTTAACACCCTGCCTAGCACCAAACACGAAGCATTGCGGTGCAAGATAACTAGATTGTTTAGGGGGAAGAGGGAAGAGGTTAATTTTTGATTTAGTTCCAAGAGATGTGTCCACGATTGTTATTTTCTTTCGAGGTATACTGGTCAAAGCTCAAAATAGTTTTTAGATCAGTGTATACTGTATAAAAGGAAATGATTATAAAGCTCTTACTTTCACTACAGGAATTCGGAACCTTGTTTTTATCTGAATTTTTTCGTTTTGTAAAGACTTCTTTTCTAAAAGATTTTAAACTAAGAATTTTGAATTTTTGGACCTATAAACCACACAGGAGGTCCTATAAATTTACCTTTGTCCGTTCGTTACTTAGTCTTAGTTCGTCCGTCTGTTACTAGCTTTTCTCAGAATTAGCTCATTATTTTTTTCTGACTTTTTCCACACAAAGTGAAAGCCCTCAAATGCGACACAATAACCCGATTTTTGATTCCTTCATCTTATTTCTTTTCCCTTTTATGTTGAATAGGTCATTTCATATTTTTTTTCTGTCTGATTATCTGACCTCCACTGTTAGGTAGTTTGCTTAGTTTGCTTTTTAAAAGACTTTTCTAAAAGAATTTCAGCTAAGAATCTAGATTATTTTTTTTGCAGATCGGTTCGAACCTTACAACGAGACCTTCCAAACTTGACGGTGCAAATGGTGTTGGTGCATTGAAAGGACGTGTATTGAGTAAATACATTAGTGATTATTTGAAAATTGATGTCTTCAACGATGGTTCTGATGGTATCCTCAACAAGGGGGTAAGCATGGTTTTTTTGTTTTGTTAAAAGCTTTAGAACTTCGATCGTTTTTTGTTTATTTTGCTACTGAACGAACTGTAGCATATCTAACACCAGTAGTCGCTTGCTTGTTTTTAAAGTTAAGTTCAGTAAAACATTTAACATAGCATTACCCCCCCCCCTGGCCGCAGGAGGGGGGACTACACCCAAAATTTGTTCTTAAAAATGCTGGGGGCTTGAATTTAACAAAATTTTAGGGGCTACCTTTGATTTCAGGGGGTACCTTTATTCTGATTTGTAAGGTCTGGGGGCTGAAGATATCTTCAGTAGCAAAGGTCAAGTTGTTTTTAAATGATTCAAGATCTATTTTAGGGAACTTGAAAGCCTCAATTCTATGAGATTCGGGAGTGCATAGTAAGGATTTCCTTAAATTACACGAGGTGCCAAATCACAGGGGGTACCTACTAATGTGTGTTCTTTAGGGGTGATAAGTGTTCTTTAATAATAAACAGACACAATGTCTATATTCTCATCTTTCTTTGTCGCAAATGTTCAAAAGGATAAAGAAAATCGTCGTCATTTTGTCATCATTATTTCTAACTTTTTGAAATGTTTGTTATTCAGTGTGGTGCAGATTTTGTCAAAACAAACCAGAGAGCACCTGCAGGTATTTTAGATTAAATTGAACTTATAGTAATAAGATTCTTTTGATTTTTCATATAACTTTAATTTTCAATGTGACAACAGTGACAACAAAAACATTTACATTTACTTAGAATATCTATAAGAGAAGCATTGATAATCAGATTTCTCTTTTTGGAGACTTTTTCTGTCACTGAAATGGCGCTCATCTCTAAACAATAGACCTGTTGTCCAAAATCCAAAATCTCACCCTGATATTCTTGATATAAAGACTATTCTTGTATAAAATGAAACGTGTGTCTCTCCAATCAGGATAAAGCTTGGTATGTTTGGTAAATTTGAGAAAAGAATACATCAGATTTCAATTCGTTAAATTCGTATTTTCATTTTAGGAATTGAGATGGAGAAAAATGATAAATGTCTTTCCTACGACGGTGATGCTGATAGAGTCGTTTACTTCTACAAAAATTCTGGTATGATTTCAACTTTATAAGGAGAAGAAAATTTGGGGTCAAATTCAGGGGTTAAATATTTTGCAAATTGATCTTTGCGTGTTACACCCGAATTCGCGGGTTCTTCAAGATCTCGAAGAAAGAATCAAGCTTATGAGACCCGTCTAATTCCGAATCAGTTTATGATTTGTTGTTAATCGATGACTTTTACGCAAGCGGGCTACGCAATGCAATTGTTTCTTTTCCCATAACAACGGGCCTACACAGACCGGAGTTGTCCGTCGTTAAGAGAATACATCGTGACGCCAATTATTTATCAAGAAAACACAAGGAAAAACAGCACTGCAGTATCTTCATTTTTCTTTATTTAACGAAAAAAAACAGCAAATTTTCGTTCTTTTCCCTCGTTATTTTGCGATAAACATAGGGCTGATTCTTTTCTAGTCAAAAAAGTCCTATGAACACCGGAAACACTAAATCTTTGACACTTTCCTAGTTCCTTTCATGCCTTTTTTTGCAAATTGAAAGTCCTAAGAACACCATACCTTTTAAGGAGAAGTGTTTGCGGTGTTCTCAGATTCGCTGCATTTCAAAATACAAAATACCCATGTTTTACAATGTCATCATTTTCACGTTCCATTCGAGTCAAAATGAAAGTGTTTGCAAATTTATGTTTGCCGCCATTATGTTGACGTCATAAACGCATAAAGGGTTGCGTAGGAGATGACGGCAACAAAAAGTGCGCGGGATAAGGGCGGAAAATTATGTCAATACAAATTGCTTGATGCGCGTTTACGAGTGTTCGTTTCGTCTCGCTAGTCCAGCGAGTTTGGGTAAGTAAGGTAAGACCTACTTTCACTTTTTTTAAAACTTTTGCAATGGCGGTGTTTTGGTGATCGTTCGTTTCATGTCATCAAGGTGTTCATTGCATTGAGAGTACTTGATGTACTTTTTGTGACTTCAAAGGAAACAGCCCTATGGGTTTTAATCGAATATTCTTTGGAAAAACGGTTAACAAATACCATAATAACCGGTTTGGTTCGGACTTTACTGGAAAATATTGCCCTCGGTCATCGCAACAGGTTGTTACTTTGACCTCGGGCAACATTTCTCAGTAAAGCCCTCACTAACCGGTTAGTATTGTATTAAAGTAGACGGCATCCCTCTATTTTTTTACTTTATAGATGGAAAATTCAAATTGCTTGATGGTGATAAGATTGCAACATTGGTAAGATTATTATTATTTCAGCACCAAATACTGTAGATTGATACAGGGAGCTGTATGTTTATATTATTTTATACTTTTTTCTTTAATTCATTTTCAGATTGCTTCATTTATCAAAGAAAAATTGGACATTGTTGGAATACAACTGGACAAAGGATTAGGTTGGTACTAACAACAATCCAGTCAAAAATGACTTTTTAGACTAGTAGTAAACAAGTCTGTTATAAAACAAAGTATAATCAAGAAAACTTTTTGGAAACAATTGGAAAAACGTGCACGGTATAAAAATTTACGCACACGTGAAAAGGAAATAATTTAAATTCAGAAAACAACAAATTTGGCCACTACGTTTCCGAATGTTTATTAATGCGTATTATTAAATTTCTCGTGTTAAGGTTAGTTTACTAGTCTATTACCTTTTGGAATTATCCATGCTACTTAGTGAAATTTTTGTTTTTACTGTTTGTAGGTGTTGTTCAAACTGCATACGCAAATGGAAGCTCAACCAACTACCTCAATGAAAAAATGGTAAACACCTAATTTATTCGATTACACGGTTCCCAGTTGTCATGGGATTTCGGAAAACCTGGAAATTTTGAAAAAAGTTTATCAAAGTCAGGGAATAATTTTCTCAAAAAGGGGTCAAATTTGGAGGATTTTATCTAATCTGAGAATATTTTCATATTCAAAATTGTCTCGATCTGGGCCCAGCGCAGCCATATTATATTATGCGGCTCCTGTTGTTGACTTTCAACAATACTTTCAGTCAATTAACACGTTATTTGGGAAAACTAACAGTTGTCTAGAGGAAGTACAATCTTCGTCAGGGAAATATGGACTACCTTCTTTGGGAAAAATAAATCTCCAGAATTGCTGTGTTGGGGCCCTGAAATAATTTTCAGCGAAATTTTGTTCGTGTCTCGTTGGATATGCTTTAAGAAAATGAATGAATAGAAAAAACGGACCTGACTCTTTTCTCAGTCGAAAAATAAAAAGTTAGGCGAATTTCTTTTGGTAAACGTTTTTTCAAGATCGAGAGTTTAGAAGGGTTTTTTTTTATTCGTTATATTTTCTTTTATTGTTGAAAGTAAGTTAATCGGGGAGGCCTAGTATCGGTAGTGGTCGTACAGCGGTGGTGTCATCCCTCTTTCGCTAGTGCTAGACTAGTGGGTGGATTTAGAGGTGGAGTGCCAACCCTGCCGTCGGGTCCTAGTGAATTACCCACAGTTTGTCTTTTTTGTGCTACTCGTTCGTCGAGTGGACGATGACTGGGATCGAACCAGTGATCGATTGTGAAGCGAGCTCTCTACCGACTGAGCTAACCGGTCGTTATCATTATAGGGTGTTCCAGTGACCATCGCAAAGACAGGTGTCAAACATCTTCACCACAAAGCTCTTGGATACGATATCGGTGTTTATTTTGAAGCTAACGGACATGGAACGGTAAGACGGAAATAGTCATTAAAAAACTTTATTGGCTTAGAATTTGGATCCCCTTTTTCTATTGGCGATATTCATTACGTCATCTTTTCTACCGAACCGTCCCAAGAAGCTGGATATTTGCCACTTTTGTTAAAGAATTTTACAGGCTAGTGACAAACACCTGGTTTATTAGGATGTATCCGCAGAATAGATTATGTAATGAATATTTAAACAGGAGAGGACATAATTGTAAATTGTGAATTGAGTTTTGAAGCAGAGGGAAGGTTTGACAAGGAGTTATAAATACCTTCTCAATGGCGTTCGTATAAAAGTAACAGGGCGATTACGTTGAGCGAGATGAATCGAAAAAGGACGGCAGGCTAGCGCCCCTCGCCGTTGCCATGCTAAATCTACTAGAACGTTCGATTACCTGTTTGAGCGTTCTCGTTTGTGGAGAACGGTGTGTCTCGTTTACTTCCAGGCGAAATCTCCTTTGCATTTCCATACTCGCCGTGTCGTTCCCTGATTTATCTCGCCATGCGTAACCTTTGGAATGTCAAAAACTTCTGAATAATGCTAATTATTTTTCTACCCTACGCTAGAATTAGCAAGTCGAAAGAATAAGATATAAGGAAAATTAGCTTGTCGGTATGATTAAAAAGTTTATAGATATGATAAATAATATATACAAGCATGTTTTGTTATTTTCACAGGTCATTTACAGCGATGATGCGAAAGCTAAAATCGCTTCTGTTGTCACTACTGCAACGTGAGTGGTTTTCAAATACAGTATATATGAACATTTTTTTATCTTTTTGTTTCGGACTATAAAATATATTTTCGTCTGCATAGTGTCCCCCTGGTTTCGGACGGGCGGGGATGGGGGGGGGGGGGTTAACTTCACTTTACTGAAATTTTGCAAAATCACCTGAGAGGGAGGGTTTCCTTTCAATAGCCAGGATGGGCCTTTTATTTTAGTCATAGGTGACAACGCCCTTCAGGGACACTATGGATTTGTTTGCGTGTGTTTTGGCACGTTGAATTTCTGATATTTTTACCGTCAAAAGCAACTGAATTTCCATTTTTCACAAAACGAACGAGTATGTATTGTATGGATTCAACTGATGCAATTTTTCATTATTTTATTACATAGAAATGATCAGAAGAAAGCCGTTGAAATTTTATCAACCTTTATTGACTTGACGAATGAGGTATGCATTTTTTAATGTAATTTTTTCTTCTAGTCTCAATTAGATATACTCTCTCGTAACAATCAAAATAGTATTTTCTTCATTATTTCAACTCGCCTGAAATCAGATTAGATTTTTAAAGGTTCTAACCGATCGTATGTAAAAGAGAATTCTGAGTCCAGCAATATTAAAAACTTTTTATGAAAAGTTTTAGCATCCAAAAGTTCGACTGTCGAATTCTTATGTCTAAAAATGTTCGATTATCGAATTCTTATTTTTAGAAACATTCGATTATTGAATTCTAATGTTTAAAAACGTTTGATTTCGAAGCCGACACGAAGGCTGTTTTGTTATTGCTTATTATTGTAACAAATAATTACCGTTGCCACAAACCCCCAAACCCCATAATATCAGGCAGATATTGTAGTCTAAAGTTATAGCTAAGATATCCTTGCTTAGACAGCACGCAAACGCAACCCCAATAACCTATCCTTATAAAGCCAGCCAGTTCCTTTAAATGTTTTTATCCCGTTCCTTTTTCTGTAGACAGTTGGAGATGCAATGTCTGACATGTTGTTAGTGGAAACCGTCCTTCTTGAAAGACAGGTTTGTTCTGTATGAAGTACCATCTTTTTGTTCATGTCGAAAGAAGATGGTTTCTACATGACCGGAAAGAGAAAGCTTTAGTATCAGAAATCAAGTGTGGATGTGGTATTTCGCCTTTAGTAAAAACTTTAGATCAATCAAAGTGGAAACCCCTCTCAAGGATTTAGGGGGAGTTGACCATTAATTTTCCACCCGGGGTCGGAAGTTTTTTTATTGTTTTCAAAGGGGATTTATATTGTTCTTTTTCAATCTTTATGTCGACAATGTCCGAGGAAGAGCGAGCCGGTCGTTCCTTCCCAAAACAACAGAAACCTTTCCACGCTATCCTATAATATTTTTTCACTTGATGGGATTTTAAAGCTTATGAATACTGTTCTTTCATAGATAACATGTGAAGATTGGGACAAAGAATACACCGATTTGCCAAACAAACTAAGTAAAGTTGCTGTGAGTAATATTATCTAGTATAGTATATGAAACATTCATTCGATGTTATTAGTCACCTGCAGTTTTTTTCACTAAACTTGCACATGCTTTCTTCAAGGCGCCCTCTCCGTCTTTGCGTCATGAAAAATACCTATACCGGGTGGTCCAAAAAATAACTTTGGGCGTTTGACGGCGGCTTGTGGCCGTAAAAATTATGTAACAAATTCAACAAAATTGTCCTTCAAATTATTGTAGAAAGTTCTAATTTAAGTTCGAGGTATAACATTTTGAAATGGTTCATTGGTTACCAATTTAATATTTAAGTTGGCATTTTAAAATCTTTTAAAAGGTGCCAAAGTACGTCAAAAAGAGGTGTCAAATTAGGCCTTTTTAAAATCGTTTTTCGAAGAAATCTTTTTGAAAAGTTGCAAGAAGTTTTCCTTCTCTCCCTTTTTTGGCATTCTTTAATTTGAAATATTGTTTTTCAAACCATTCATAAAAGAGAAAGCTAAAACATATTTTTGCACTTATGTTTTTGTAACTAATGAACCAAATTTAAAAAGTAATACCTCCAAACTTTAAGTAAGACCTTCTTCTATCACTTCTAGATGGAAAATTTAATCATTTTGCACAACTTTTCGGCCCTAAGGCGCCGTCACAAACGCCCGTATATATTTTGGACCACCCGGTAAATGACGAGGCTCACAGTTTTCAACAAGGTCGATGATTAATTTCCTTTTACTGTGATACTGTACTTTGATTTGCTCACTGGCAGCATAATCATCTTTTATTTACCTTTTTCAATTCAACATGTACTTGTTGTATACTTGAAAACGTGCTCTTTTTTTTACTTTCAGGTGAAAGACCGAAGAGTAATTCAACCAAACGAAGACGAAACAAGAGTCTTAAAACCAACCCAACTTCAAGATAAAATTGATCAAGTCGTTAAACTGTTCCCTAAAGCTCGTTCCTTTGTGAGGTAATGTTTATCAATCTCTCGGTCATTAAGAATCAGACATGGCCAAGATCTTCTGGATCTGCTTGTTTTCACGTAAAACGATAAATTTCATTAAAAAAAGTAACAATTAAAAAGCAAAATTCGAATATTAGATACATTTTTTCTCTTTGACCGCGAAATTAAAATGGAGCGAAATGCTATTTTTGGGCAAATTAACCGTGAAATTAAATTGACTAACATCAATTAAGACATTCAGTGCAATATGTTGAGAGACCGTTATTAATATGTTTTTGTAAGCTATAAGCTATTCAATATGTTTATTGCTTTTTCTTAAAATAATATCTTGTAGGTTTGCTATGTTTATGAGATTGTGAACCTGTCAATTTGTGACCACCCGAGTTTTCAGTAGTAAAGTCTCTTTAAACGAGTTTAGAGAACAAAGCATCGAGACAAAAGTTTGAGACTTTTGTACTAAAGAACGACGTGGTCTCAAATTGGAAGATAAATTATATTGTATTGTTTTTTTTTAGACCATCTGGCACTGAAGATGTTGTAAGAGTTTACGCCGAGGCTCAAACAGCTGTAAGTCCACCAAAGATATTTTGTTTTAAATTATTGACCCTATACCCATACTTTTTTCAATGTTCTTCTTGGATGGTCATTGGATGGTTTTTTTAATTTGTTTTTCTTTATACTGAAAAAAAAAAAAATTTAATTTTTTCTGAACATAAACTTAGTTGGGTTGACGTTTTTTTTTCTCTTTAAGATTTGAAAATTATAAATTTCTTGCATGTTCATAAGATGAAAAAAAGCTGTACCTGGGGATCTGTTGGAAAAATAATAGTCGCTTCCGTCTGACTCTAAAAGTAAAAATTGCTCTATGTAGAAACTAGGGCAGTATTAGTCATATACTTATTTACCTTTTGTTTCTTTAGTATCAGTAGATCCTGGTTTCTACACATTAATTGTTTTTAGTGACAATCTTTTTGTGTCGGACCGGAATGACCACTTTTCAAACAGATCCACCTAAACAACTAAGTGCCTATTAACTTTAGATTCCTTATTTATTAGCCATATTAGTTTGCTCAACCACAAAATTTGCTGATTGATTTTCTAATTAATGATCTCAAACTAATCAGACGATATCCGCTCAAGGCGTAGGCCTTTATGTAAATTTCTATGTAAATGCTCAATTTTTTTAATATTTGGTTGAGTACACGTTTTTTTAATAGGACATAAAAGTACATCCAGGCTGAGATTTATTCAATAATTAAGAACACCTTAAGAACGTGCCAAGGCTGAAATTAAGAAGAAGAAATTCTACTGCAAGGCCAAGGGTGGATTTTTTTAACGCTTTAATAAAAAATGTACTAACCAGACACATTTACTTTATTCAACAACTTTATTCCAACATGTTTTAACGTCCAAACAAACGTTCTGATGTAGAAACAACATTGTTTAGACGTTAAAATAATGATCCATGCCTGCTGGGACAATGCATTTTTGCTTTTGTTATTTTGACTCAACATCAATAAGAACACCTAATGCTGAAAATGGTTGAAAAATATTAAGATACCTCCGTCTGAATGTTCTTATATGAACATCCAGCCTCAACCAAAATTTTGGTGTTCTAATAAAAAAACGTGTACCTTTTTTTTGTTTGTTTTTTTCGTAGGAAGCCACAGCGAAATTGTCAGCATTTGTGTGTAGATGTGTGTTTGATATTTGCAACGGCGTTGGAGAAAGACCAGAAGCTGAGGACCTTGTCTCTGGATAAAGTAAACAGCGAAATTAATATGAAAATTTTAACATGAAATTGATTCATATTTTTTGCTTGTTTGATTTCAGTTCATCTATACTTTTTAATTGACTTTTGAGTGATTAGTCTTCATGATCAAGAAACAAAAAATTCCATCTCGATTTTTTTTATTTTAAAGTATCAAAAATGGATAAGCCAGTAAAAATCTTTAGCTTTGATAATTCCTTTTTAATTTTTAGGTGATATTTTCTTCATCTTTTAATAGCAAGATCTATTTTTTTAAGAAAATTTTTAGCCAATAATAATAATAACTATTTTAATACGTGTTTGAATTTTTTATTTATTAATTTGTCTAATTATTTTATTCATTTATCTATTATTATTATATGGATTTATATTTTACGTATTCTGAGTCCAAATAATTAAAGTGCGATTTTTTAAATTCTTCAGTTTCATTTAGAATTTGATTTCAGAATATTGTTCCACTCTTTGATATCTTTTCAACGTATCTAATTTAAATAAATATTCGAAGAACAACAGCAGATTAAAAAAAAAAAAGCGCGATGTTTAATGAATAAAAAATCGTACTCTAAAGATAGGTAATCACTAGTGACTCTCAGCTATTTTAAATGCGTCACTATTTTATGACAATGATGAAAAAGGTGTATGGAATTTTATTGTTTTAATTTTTTTTTACCTCTTATGCTATGGGAACAATAAACGATTTTTAAGTGAATTTATCTTGAAATTTAACGCTCAAATCTTTGCTTGTTTGTTTCGGTATTTTTCATATTGACAGCTATACACGTTTTGCGAATCCTCCCTTGTAGTTAAAAAATGTTGTTTTCTTTTATTCCAGCCTTGGCATGTTCTTAGATGTTCTTAATTTTTGAACAAATCTCAGCTTGAATGTTCTTAAAAACTATGTTCTAATAAAAAAGGTGTACTACTTCGCCAAATCTGCTAGTCGTTAGTTGTTAGAGCGTCAGTCTAGGCATATTTTCTTATCATGCAGCATTAGAACTGCTTTTAATAGCAATAGCTCGGTCATGTTTTTTGTTGTTCAACCATTATGATTGGCTATTTTTAAAAGATTAAACACAGAAGTTGTATTGTAAACCATTCTATCTAAAACCGACCATCAAAAACATTTTTTATTCCTGTTGTTCGTTCACTTGTATCCTTCCTCCATCATATTTTCTGTTTCAATCATTCTGTCAAAAGACTGTTTCTAAATCATCGTCTAAATGGTCAATAAGTAATAGCTCAAGTTATTTTGGAGATTTCCGCAGCTCAAATACAGTTATTATTAAATGTAATTAGTATTTCCATATTTCTCTTCATTTTTCAAAATGCTCTTGTTTTGTTTTTCTTTCTTTTTTGTAATCATAGTGTATTAAAAGTGATCTTGCTATATGTTCTGGTGGTTGGTGGCTATCTATAGTTGATGGTAAGCATTTTTTTAATTTAGATACTCAACATCGATCGGTAAGCATTATTTTGACGTGGATTTGGGAGGAGCTTTGAAACTTGCTGTTTTCTTATATGCCATCAATTTTCATTTCAAAACTTTAGAATCCCCTTGAGAATGCTCATAAGTTAAACTCTGTTGGTGATTGTATCTCAAATAATATTTGAAGTCTTTTGTTATTTCCAGGTTTGAAATGGTGTATGAAATCGTATTGTCATTGAAAGGTGAAAGGTCAGTTGCTATTGAATATTTTCATGGACCTTTCATTAATTCTTAGCTTTACATTTGATCAGCCTTATTGTTTTTCTTATTGGTTCACTGTGTACTTTTTTCGATCATTTCTTTCGGACTGCTTTTCCTCAAGTACATTTATTGGTAGATTTTTCTTTCAACGAGATATTGTTAGAAATTTGTTTTTTAAAAAGAGAAAGATTTCAGAAACGCAGAACACAGAGTCCTATAATATGCTACGTACTCTCAGGTGGTGAATAAATACCTCCTTTTGTATTATTTTTTTCAATAGGCAAAGTCCCAAAGTCCCTTATTTTGCTGTAAACAGCTTGTTTTTTAGCCTATTTTGCCCAATGTTTAGTGATTTCAACAGTTGAGATCTAACCCCCTCCCCTTCCGGCACTTGAGTTGAGAGTAACTTTCAAATCAACTTTCTTCTGTTAGATTTGGTGATTTGAGAGGCGAAATTGAACATTGGATGATATCTACAACGACGACAGAATAACAACAGCAGTGCCAATGAAATCCACTTGATTAAGAAGACAGCGGTATGTGTGCAATTCTTCAAAAGAGATTAATCTTTTTTTGTGTGCAGTAATTCGATACTTTGCCTTCAGTTTTAAAGTTGACTACTCCTCAAGGGAAGTCCATCACATCTTGATGTGAAAATCTGTGCGTTTGTTGTTATTTCAATGATCAATTTATTTGTTTTGTTCTTATCGGTTGATGTATATGACATATTGTTCAAGATTTTCTTTCGTGCTGTGTTGTCTACCTTTTTTGTGCTGGTCTGGTTGTCGTATTCTATCTTCTAAAGTTGTTCCTAATTCCTAGTTTATCTTGTGGTAATGGGCTGTTTCAAAAAAAATTGTTTACGAGGGGTTGGAGAATATGTTGTCCCCCGCAACATGAAAGTTGGCTCTTTTCCGGAAGTCAAACTGTAATATATATAATTCATCATGTCGTTCTCTAGTATAAAAGTCTCTAAAAATTGCTTGAATAAAAGAGACTAATTTTTGTGTCGATGCTTCGTTCTCCAAACTCGTTTAAGAGACTAACGGAAAACTTCAATGGGCTCAATTTGGCAGCTCCAAAACCTCTATATAGACCAAATTCCCTCCCTGCAGTGCACAATTTATTTCTGGAACAGCCAAATAAATGAAATATTACCATTTTGTAGTTGTTTGTTTTCATTTTTCATTTTTCATTTCATGTTTTGACACTGAAGAACTAAAGACGTTTTTAGAGAAATGAATTCTTTTCCATATTTTCCATTTTTTTCAATAGGAAAGTTCGCACTGTGACTCAAGTCGCTAGACAGACAGACAGACAGACAGACAGACAGACAGACAGACAGACAGACAGACAGACAGACAGTCAGTCAGACAGCTTGTTTTAATGATTTCTCTTTTCACTGTGGTATCAAAACACGCGACTTGAGCAATCGTTAAAGTACATTTAAATACCTCAGGCTATAATGGCATCAATTACAAAGGATCATTAAATTTATCTTTTAATTAGGATCAATTTGGAGGTCAATTTTTTTTCAGATGTGGAGTAAAAGATAAGATAAAGTTTTTTTCTTCATTCTTTTGCATGATCAACCCGATTTCTCATCTAAGTAAGAACAAAAGCTACTTTCTTCTAACATTTTAGACTGGAGTCGTTTAAAATTTATCAGCTGGGGCAATTTGTATAAGACTATAATCTTGTAGTCAAAAGTGCTTTGATCAATACCTCGTCCTCCTTACTTTAGAATTTTAGTCGTCTAGATGCTAGACTACTAATATTCTTGCATGTGTTCTCAGTAAGCATAATTGATTAATTTTTATAAAACAAGCGGTCAGAGATATTGACACGCTTCTTCCTGCTTCATAACCCAAAACAAATCGGATTTTTTATTTCCTGAGAAAAACAGTAAAAGAACGAATCAAACCGTTTTAATAAAATCTCGTTTATACGATTCAAAATTAGATTACCTTTTTCTATGCAAAAGGGATTTGGGCCGTATTGTAAGCCTTTTTTCTTGTGAATGCAGATTGATTTTGAGCTTTAGTACGACGCGTGCATGTAGTAAATCTTGACTCATTTTGTAGAGTTTGAGAAAAAAGCAAAAGCCGTGTTTGATAAAGCGAGCTCGAATGAAATTTAAGGTGTTTTGAAACAACAAAAGGGATATTGTATAACGCTTTTGGTTATTTGACAAAACACGGAAAAAGATTTATATTTTTTTGATCATCACTCGTTCAACTCTCTACTCTTATCATACATTATCACACGCAGAACATTTTGTTTTCTCTACTACTTTTTAAGACTACTAGTAACACTCGTCAAACACTTTAAGTACAGAAGATTTATTGTTTCTTTTTTGTTCTGTTGGAAAGAAAGTCTAGAGTGAAGATGGCGGCATTTACATCATATATCATGGGTTTGTTTTTATCTTACTTCTTTCTACTCAACGTTTTTTTCAACGTTGTCCAAACGTCTTTTCACTGTTAAAACATTGTAATAGACTTCTTGTGTCTGCAGGGACACCACTGGTTTCCTTAGCAACTGTAGGACAGCATCTTTATGCTTCTTTAGTGTGTTGTAATCGATTTCAGACTGAACCTAGCAGATACATAACGTTGTTTTAACGTCCAGACAACGTTGTTCTAACGTGAGAACGTTATTTGGACGTTGAAACGATGTTAAAAAAACGTCACGTGTATGCTGGGAATTGACACGCGTGGCGTACGTGTATGAAGACCTAAGAATATTAACCATTTAAAAGTGCCAATGTCGAATATATCTTCCTGCATTCTCTATTTTCAACTTGAAATCTTAAACGGCCTCGTCACGGAAAGGGTTAAATACCTTAAAGTTTAGGAATTTAGTCTCTTTGGTAGGATATTGACCCTCTGCTACTAATGCATTCGGAGATGGAAGCATATTTGCTGTAGCTTTCTTTTAAGCCCTATCTATGAGCACTTCAGGATAATGAAGAAATTTGTGTTGAAATAGTCAGCTTGTTGGGAAATTTGTTGACGCTCTCTCAAGTTTAAATAATTTTAACGTTTTGGTGCTTTAATGTTTCTGCAAGTATTTTAATTTCTTTACTTAGCGATCTTTGTATGTTCGTCTAAACTACTGACTAGCCTTTGCAGAGGAATGCTATGAAATTTGACCCTTGCATTCTATTTCTGATATTTTCTTTTTTCTACATCAAAACAAACAATACGGCCGTTAAAATTTTTTTAATGCTTTTCCTTTGCGTCATCAGAGAGGCTCTTTGAGATTCCCTTCTTCATGGTCCTCGTGTAAAATAAATAGAATTAGCGACTGATCTTACAGAATTTGGCAAATGTTTTTCTTATACTCGACTAAATCACTCTTTTTATTGGAACAATTTTATAAGAACATCGAGCCTGAGATTGGTGAAAAGTTTTTCCAAAAAACTTTGAAGAATTCACAATTTTAGCATGGGAATTTTACTCGTGAAAGCTTAGGAGAAGCATTTTAGGCATATATTTGAGGGTGCGTGGGAAGGGGTGGGAAATTTGAGAATATGTGGAACAAAGTTAAGAACATCCAAGCCTCGGCAGAAATTTCCCAGTTCTTGTAAACAAAAGAGCGTAGCTTTTTTATTTGTTGTCTAAAAGAAAAATCCATTGGATGTCTTTTTGTGCGAATCCTGGTTAAATGGAAGTGAATCAATAATTTTTGAATTACCCAGCTTGTGTCAAGAAGTTTGTTGAACGTTTATACAATGTTTTAATATTGAAAAGACGTTTAAGCAACGTTGAAAGAACGTGTTGTGTCTGCTGGGTAGTGTTTACACTGAGAATGTTTGAGCCGTTTGTGTAGAAGCTCCATGACAACCGGATGAAGGGATGAGTCACGACTCAGTCAGCCCTGTTTGTTTTTACCACTAAACATTTTCCCTCTTTTTATCCATCTTTGGTGAAACAAAATAAACACGAGGCTTTCCTCTCCTCTATTTTTGATTTGTAATGACTGATTGATTCAGAAAGGTTCTTGTGCCTCCAGGGGGAAGGGTGGGAGGACAGCCAAGGTTTTTTTAATTCTCATTCTTTGAGAAACCACCCATTGGGCTTCCTTCCCTCCTCTATTTGGGCCAGAAGCATTTTTTGTTGATATTTTTTTATTTTAAGTACCTTAAAAAGGGAACTAATTTTGGCGAATTTGGGGGAAATTCTCATTGGCCGCAAGAAACGATTAGGTGACACACATATATAAGAGAACCAATCATCCTGGGTTCAAGGTTACGATTCATCTATATCCATCAGATATTGAAAGTGGATAAATGCTCATGTTGAATCAAAGGCATATTGAAAATAATATGAGGACGTTAAGTTGAACTGAGAATACTTCAAAGTGCGAAATTTTTCCCTATTTTTGACAACACCATTAATTTACTACCTTTTTCTCTCTCTCATATTACAAGAATAGGGCTCGCATTTCAACACACAACTTAAAGAAACGAGGTCAACTTTACATAAAAAAGTTCTGGACAGAGCGATGAAGCTGCCGGTACCTTTTGAAGTTTTCTATGATATCTCCATGATATCTCTTAAAAACCCTTTTTCTTTTCTACTTTTATTTTACAAGAACCAAGAAATTTCGGCCGAGGCTCGGATGTTCTTAACTGATCCACATTTTCTCTAATTTCCAACCTCACCCCACCCTCAAATATATGTCCTTGGTCCAAGCTTTTATTAGGAAAATTCCCACGTGTTCTTCATAGTTTTTGGTAAAATTTACCATCACCAAATATGAGGCTCGAATTTCTTATAAAATTGTTCCTATAAAAGAGTGTACTTCTAAAATCAGCGACTCAGGAAGTTCTTGTGTCATTCTTATTCTACCAATGTTGAGTATCTGTGGGTATTTAAAAAATATGATTTGAGTAATCAATTTGTCAATACAAGTGACACGATGCTATGGTTTCTTACAAATGGTTTCTGGTAATTCGATTAATTAGATCATAGAGAGATAGTGGAGCCCACGAGAAAGCTATCCTACCAGACACAAGGACGTTTCAACGTCTTTACGTTGTTCTAAATGTTGAACAACGTTGAAAAAATATCTTGTTTCTGCTGGGATGAAGGACCAATCAATATTGATCGCGTGCAAATGGTGTTTCTTCAACATAAAGGACCTTATCTTTTTCATTCTCTTTCATTCTATAAGATGTTAAGCTTAAAAAGTTGAGCTTCATGGATTAGCAATTTGCAATGGTTTTGGTTTGAGCTGGTCTTTGTGTTGCAGTATCATTTCGTTTCCTGGGGTTTTCGTGTACTTTTGAATCTGTTTTTTCTTTTTCGTTTCCATATTTAGCCAGGAGATTACAGTACTGTTCTTCTTATAATCCAATGAGATATATGTTTTTCAAAAGAGAAAAGATTTTTTGATTGAAATTTAAAATAACGGTCGTTTTCATAACCCATCATAACCCAGCAGGCAAGGAACGTTGTTTTAAAGTTGAAATAACGTTTTTCCAACGCCTGAACGTTATTTGGACGTTAAAATAACGTTATGTGTCTGCTGGGTAATGAGCATGCGCAGCTTTTGATGTAAATCGTATTATAGGTGATTTTCGTAGAATATATCAAAACGTTTGTTATAGACTAGTAAACTAGTCGTTTATAAGACCCTAAAGCGATAAATTATCACTTGCGGAAAAATCGGGAAAACGTTTTGTTACGGATATTCAGAATTATTCAGAGTTATTTTCCTCATCTCTCGCGCGCTAATTCCCGTGTGAACGCTTTTCTGATTTTACCTAGCCAGTACCGAACTTCTAATTTTGTTGTGGTAATTATAAATAACCAGACTTGTTTACAAGTCTACGTTTGTTACAAAAACAACCAATTGAATCATTCCGGTTCCGGTGTATTTCTAAAATATTACACCTGTGTTCAATAACTTCAACTCTTCATATCATGCATCGACAAATTTTTTGCAAAGGCAAGCAGAACTTCCTGAGGTGTTAGTTATATTGAGTTGTATGTTCTAACTTGAGGGTTGGTCTCTTTGAAATTGTTGTGGATTTATTTGCCGTCTTTACCCAGCAAACACACAACGTTATTTCAATGTCCCAACAACGTTCTGGCGTTGAAACAACGTTGTTTGTACGTCGAAACAACATTCCGTGGCTGATAGATATCCATCACTGCCATAGATCTTTTTTTTAAATAAAAAACTGACTTTTACTTAAGTAGTTGGTGAAAAGCTTCAGAGGCCTTTGAAAAAAGCACCTCTGTTTTTTAGTCACGGTAGCAGTGCTCAGTTTTTACATTTGTGGGAACGAGAAGTTTCAACCTTCAACGTAGTTAGTAACCCACTAGGCACGGACCGCCGTTTTAACGTCTAAACAACGCCGTTTCAACGTCAGAACGTTACTTGGACGTTGAAACAATTTTGGAAAATCGTTATGTGCAGAGGCGGATATAGAAGGTTCGCAATCTTTTTTGATGGAGAGTGTTGATTTCCATATAAGGAATATATGAGTAAAAGCAACACTCCCTTCTTCTGTATTTGCGATTGATGTGCCTGCTGGAAACTTGTGATTCTAAAGGAGTTTTATTGAATGGAGATGCACAAAGAAGTCAGAAGGGCGCCTAACAAGGAGATATAGTCAACAATCACTTCCTGTTTAGGATTTAACTGTCATAGCAGCAAAACGAGATTATCAGCAGAAATTATTTTACGTGATTTGTTCGTAACTGAATAGCGGTAAACTTTGTTGATTGTGCTTATAATACTCACAGATCATCATTATGTCGACTGTGCTAAATCATGAGTTGTAATTGCGATCTAGCTCCAGTTCTTACTCTTGATATATTTTGTACGTTGATTATATACAGCAACATCGTACCCTGTATTTGATGTTGCATAAGCAATCATAATGTATCATAGACAGAATAGTTGAAGTGCACCATTGGACTGTTCCTAAAAATAATTGTGCATGGTGGTAACATGGAATTTTCAGGGATTAAGTTATGATGTCCGTGGTTAAATGTGGGTGTCCGGGGGGTTAAATTAACGCTTTCCCAGGGTTGAAACTGCTGGATGTAAAATTTGAAATGGCCGGGGTAAATATTGAGAAAAGCTTATATATATTTTTTAAATTTATTTATTTAACGTTTTTCGGGTTCCATATCGTACGATGGTTCTTATCCCTAATAAAATACTTAAGATAAATAAATATTTATATTTGATGTAAAATCTTTAAAAACAAAGAAAGGTTACGCGGAATATCATGGAAGAGTAAACTCACAATTTGAACCAAGCTTATATGGTCAAAAATTCAAAAATTGGAGACAAAGTAAAAGAAAAATATACTTAAAGTTGAACGATTGTGAAATTATAAACATGGAATACATGAAGTATCGGACAGAAAAACCTCAGGACTCTCGGAGGACTAGCTTATGTTTGTATTAAATAAATAACTAAAATAAAATATGTCTATGTTAACTTGACTCGTATTGGAAATGTTGTAAATGTTAGAATAAAATGAAAAAATCAACTTGAAGTTTGGGAATCAAATGGAAGTAGAGAAAAAGAAATAACGAAAAATTTAGTAGCGTGTTAAACAAATATGATTAAACGCAAAGTCACATTGAAAAAGCGTTGGTATGAAAGGTTCAGGATTGATTGGGTGTTGCATTACTCAAGAGATTAAGTGAAGAAACAATAACGGCAATATAAATACCTAGAAATAATGAAAATAAATATTAAGAAGAAAAAAAGGAATGCATAGAAAAAACTAAATCCAAATGGTAAAAACGAAGCACAAAGGGAGACAAAGTAAAATTAAGGGCGTTGTAAATATTGGAAAGAAGCTGTAAAAATGCATTAGTATAACAACAAAAATCTAAAATGGGCTTGAACTACTAGTGATTGTGTTTGCTCGTGTGAAAAAAGAACTAAGAAAAGAAAATAACAATCATGCTAAAGATATTGATATTGATCTATCAAAAAAATATTTTGCTACGTTTCTATAAAAAGATTTAACAGACACCTCCTCTCTAAGAGATTTTGGAAGGTCGTTAAAAACATTTGCCACTTGTTCCTGGAAGGACCC
>JAUJPO010046464.1:0-16463 GCA_032270745.1 Tiaropsis multicirrata
AATAAGGACTTGATTTGAAATTCCTGTTTAATGGAGTGAGGATGTGGCAAACAAAATTGAATTCTATTTTTATGAAGACCTGACTGTATGGAATTTGTTTTCAAATATTTGAATATCAAAAACCATCTTATCGCTTTATATAATTGAAAGATAAACTTTCTCAGTGTCCAACGACATGAATTATTAACAAAAAAGTACAATATAAACTATATTTTTTATTGACTTCAAGCTGGCCTTTTATTTTTCATTTAAAATTTTTTATAATGGTTGAGCCGAAACACTTTTAACACGATCCTAAGTGGGTTGACGGATATAAGCTGAAAACTACTGAAAAGACTTTTGCCTCAAATTCTTACCAACAATTTTTGAAGATTTAGCTTAGACCTTTGAAAAGACAGTTTTGGCCAGACCTTTCAAAACTGTAAAATCGAGACATTTGACTTTTTCCGTTTTTTTTGCGACCCTTACATTTATTTTTAAGTATACAGTGGCTCCTATCTTCCACGGCGTTCGATTCGAATGTGATGTGGGACTTATGAACTAATATCTATCTTCCCATTCAAAATTAAAATTTTTTACAAATACAGTATGACAACATTTATTTTCGTAAGAATTCGATGTTTCAAAGAAAATCATGCTGTCTAAATACTGAGCTTCAAAAATAAAAGCATCGAATCATGGCAGATAGGAGCCACCGTACATTGATGTAGAAAAAAGCAATTCTATAAAACAGGCGTAGTCGTCCCAAATGTCATTTTTCTCCATTTTAGATATTGTTTGAATTTGTTCTCACTTACAAAAAAAAACCAACCAAAGTATACAATTTTTCTTTTAATTTACGACGAACTTGTGGTAAGAAGAAAATATAAAAAATAGCATCAGTTGAGTAACCAGCACCCCAAAACACAGATGCTGTGCCAACAAGATAATTTTCGTCAGATGTTTTTATCCAGCCATTACGAAAAGATAATAATATTAAGTCAAAAATAGTGAAAAAAATCAGATATGAACAGACAATCAATTTCGGAAGCCGTGTTCCCTTTTTCATTCGTCTTTTATAAACTTCTGATTCCACACCATGTAGACTTCGACTTCTCTGACGAACGGTTCGAGCTATAAAAGCATAACATGAAACGAAAACCAGTAACGTTAATATATCCAAGATTGGCCAGAAATATACCATTTTAACGACAGTGAATTGATACTTAGTTTTTTGTGTTAGTAGTAGAATCAGTGATACGGCTATAGACAAAAATACGTTGAGCACAAATACAACGTTTGTAGCCCGGTTTACCGTCTTAGAGTCATATCGGACATTCAAATACACAAACAAGGCTCGATCAATAGTCATTGCACATAAAGTAAGTATCATCAATGTCCCAAAATCACCGGTAACAAAGACACTAATGTGAAAAGGTATTTGTCCATAGTGATCTATGTAAGTATACACTAAATGATAACTATTTAATACCACCTCCGAAGTGCTTAACCAGAGTAAATATCGTTTCTGGATTCGTTGCCAATAGGTTTTGAATGATGTGATTGAAAGGAGATAGATTCCAAGGAGATGACAAAGGATTGGGATAATATAGGCTACTAAAAATACCATACGATCAACAGTTCCTGTCATATCTGTTCCAAAATATTGTTGATGTACTTTTAAATCATTTTAAACTGAAAATAAAAACAAAATATCAGAAATTTGAAAGTCTAACCTTTATTTCTACGTAAGTTAATGCTACATCGATTTCACTGACCCTGTGGCAAGAAAATATTCGTGTTTTCTAATCTCGATTATTAATTTCACATAAAATAAAATTTTCCAATTACATACAGGTGCAGATGTTACACAATACGAAAAATTTGATCAATGGCATATATACAAAGAACCAATCCACACCCTTTAATATAAAATCTATGAAAATATCGCCTTTTGAAATTCGTTTTTAATTATTTTTTTCAGACCGAATTGAGAGGGAAATCGATTAATACGGAAGCTGCAGGATACTATCCAAATAATGTTGCATACGTTTTCCTTGAAATGAGAATGATAAAAACAAAAACAATCTCTAATTTGTTACAGCAATCGGCCTTCTTCGTTTTAAAAGTCTTTTATATTGTTTTTCGAGAACTTTCCATATTTTACGAAAATGGGCCAAAATATTGACCGGAAGAGAAGGGCATAGTAAATTAATTGGCTTAAGGAGTTAAGCTGGAAAAAAGAAGAGTATTCATTATTCAGTCTCATCTCTTTAAATTTCATTTTTATTTTCTGTTTTAAATATTCCTTATCATCATCATCATCATCATCATCGAAAAAATTTAAAGATTTTCTGTCAATATATACAAATTTATTTACACTACCCAAAAAAAATTGTCTTCTCTTTTTTAGGAGAAAATATTGTTAATAATCTCTCAAAATATTATTATTTCATTCATGATATGCGTAATTTAGCATTATGTCATTCTGCCTAACAGAAACACCCTAAATAGAGGGCAAAATCCGGAATTTTTTGCTGTTTTCGTTAGGAAAAATGGCGTAGTTACACACATCATATTTATTGTTGAAGAAATTAAAAGAACAATAAAGTTACCCTGATTGAGTGTAAGGATTATCATCCGTGCTAATGATTAGTTAGTTAATTAGTTAATTTTCGAGTTATGGAACTTGGGGGGGGGGGGGGGGCACTCCATTTCAAAACGACGGTATGTGCGGCCAAAAATTCGGACCCTTACAGTGCATTTTTTTTTATTTCTAAATTTTCTCAAATTTCCTACCCACCCACCTGGCTTTTGTCAGAACCTTGAAAAACCTACCCTTAAGGGCCGCACACACCATAGTGCATAGGTCGGGTGAAAATATGCATAGGTGACCCCCCCTGGGTATGGAACAATGGTGTGTATATTTCATATGAAATGAAATTTAACAAAAAAAGACTTTGCAGTTGAAACTGGATGAAAAAAGTATCGATTGTGTTTCTCAATGGACTTGGATAAAGAGGTAATCTATGGAGGAGAATGGCACTAGTTGTCCTATTACCGTACGTGGAAACTTATTACTCCGACTCAATGGACCATAATCCATTTTAAAGTACGGGTTCGCATCTTCAACAAATTTCTATAAGAATTTTCCTATATTTTTAAAACAACGATTCGTTTAAGAATCGTTGGTAGAATCTCTGAAGCGCGCTTCATATAATCTTTTACTGCACTTCACTTGTGCAAGTAGAGATACGCGCGTTTCTACGCATGCGCTCATTTAGTTGGCCAATCCAAATGTGTCCCATTGTCATCAAATGACTCTCCTTTTATAAATTCTCAACGTCTCCTTGAAGTCCTATAATGTTTTCTTGTATCATCTTTTTCAACACTTTCTAATGACGTCGTCGTTTCCGTTGTCTTAGAAACTGAGATTGTTATTGTTGAATTTGTTGTTGAACTTGTTGGTTTTGAAGTCGTTGTAGTTGAAGTTGTCATCTTTGTCGTTGACGTAGTAGTCGTTGTTGTTATTGGCATTGTAGTCGTTGTCGTTGAAGTGGCCGTCGTTGTCGTTGGCACAGTAGTCGTTGTCGGGGCAGCAGTCGTTGCTGCTTGTTGTCGAGCGGCTATATCTTCATCAATACGCTTAAGAGCAGCCAGCATAGAACAAAAGACTTCTTTCGAAACGCCATCAATTTCTCTAGCTGGTAAAGCAAATCCGAAAGGGTTTCGGCGACTTGGTGGTAACTCAAGAAGATATGAGTATGGTATTTGAAGAGCATCATGTACGTAGTCTAATGATACTCCAGTCAGCAGGTTATCTGTTTTAGAAGGAGAAAAAAGAAACTGTTTTGATATACGCTGTCTTGAGTTTAGAAGAATTTACTTTTGTGTTGGATCTCTAATTTCTTACACTGTCGTTTGCTTGTGACAAGGGTCGCACAAAGTCAAATGAAATAAAAGCTAAATCATTGAATGGGTGTCTTGCTGCTCTAAAAGTATCAATTCCTCTTTTCCAGGAAAGAATCATAGTGCTGTCCATATAATTATCGCCGACTATGTGCAGGTGACAAAGATACCATGGTAGAGCAGTAGCGACAAACTGTGTTCCTCTCACAGACGTAGAACCTACTACAGACTATTGTATCAGAGTAATGGTGCTATACAATAACCGTTTAACAAAATAAAGTTGAAAGTATTAAAATCTTACTTTGAAAATCAATAGCATTGCCAGTTCCATAAATTCGTCGACTTTTAGCTCTCATTGTTGTCACAAATACAAAAGCAGGACCGCCCTGTGTGTAAGGAAAAAGAATAAAAAAATATTTAAAAATCTATTATAGGTTTGGTAGTCACTAACAGTCGAGGATTATCGGTGGAGGATTATTAGCCGATTATCGGTTAGTTAGCCTTATCGTCTAATTTTCCGATAATTCATAGGTTAAATAGCCGATTATCGGTTATTTAACATTTAACCTATATCGAAAAAATAAATAGGAATGTAGAAAATTTTGCCCCACTACCTCATTTTCCTAATACTAAAGAACATTTCCCAACGAAATTTATTTTGCATTCAACTCCAAAAAGAGAGATATTCAATGATTTTTATTCCCTCGGCTAACTAACCGATGATCGGCTAATTTTCCGATAGTGTCATGTGCAAATAGCCCTACATTTACGCAAAAACCAGTACATTTTTTGCTACACGCATGCGCAGAAGTAAAAAGTGAAATATTTCCTTAACAAGAGTTAACCCAAATTCAAAATTTGGCAAGAACATTCTTCAGACATTAGGCAAATCATATCTTTATGAAATAGGACGCGACTATTTAAATTTCGCCAGAAATAAACATTTTTCTAGTTTTTCGGACGGGACCGAAGATTTTGTTCGAATTATAGGAGTTCGAATTACATGGGTTCAACTGTATATATTATCAGTTATTTAGCCGATAATCGGCTAATTTGAAGATATCCTCGACTGACTAAGTCATTCAACAAAATGAACCCAAAGGGCTAACTCTGTAGTATTTTAAACAAACGCTTTTAGAAAAACCACTTCGATATACTGTCCATTCAAATATTCTTGCAAAGATGTTCGTTGCAAATAGAAGCATTTCACCACTGTCGTATTGTCCCGGTTTTTGGATCTACTCTTCAGTGGGTAGAGGTTGCCACCTGATCCTTCAATTATACTATTGATCAGATAGTCAGTTGACTTCTTAGTTCTAACTTGTGTTCTTGCAGAGAAGCAGAGGCGGATCTACAAAGGTACTCAAAAGTTTTGACGGAGAGCGTTGACTTCCATATAAGGAATATGATCAAAACCAACACTCTCCGTCTAAAGATTTGTCATTTGAGAACCTTCTTTATCCGCCACTGGAGAAAAGCCAGATACTTACAAAGATCCGAAAAGTGGGTGGTTTTTCCCTCTTGTATGAATTTGCTGTCAACAGAAACTGGCTGAACGAATGCATCGTCCAGTATGTTTTGAGTCGTGGTTGGATGAATCTTAAGACTTTAGCAAACGCCCTGACAGCTGGATCTTGCTCAGCGAATTCTCCTGGATAGATTGGACTGCAAGGATCATTGCTAGTGCCAGCTCCTAAGAAAATGAAAAGGAAGTATTTGTCATTTTATATGGTTATTTTATGGTGGTATAATAAATGTTTGTTTGTTTATAGAGTAGCCAGCAATTTAAAATGTTAATTAAAATGTTCGATATTCACTATTTAACAAATGTTTGTTTATGGTCAGAGTTTTACTCTTTTGTGAATTGGGAAATCAGAAAATATGTCAGAGAAAAGTCGATCACCACCAAGTCTTATGAGATAGATACCAAATCAGATGAATCAGATTTTTATGGCAAATTTAAATTCGATATTAGATAGTTTAACTTAACAAAAAAGATGTTTTTCCCGGATCTATTCATAATTTTGCGTTTACAGAAATTTTAGAATTAAATTCTATGGTGGGGTAATAAATAATTTGAGAGAATTGCACCGACCTCCGAACTGTTTCGTGTTCCAATTTCTGTTGGCATCGATACCAGGGCATTCTGGTTTTGTCGTTGGTGTTCGTGTTTTCCGCCATAACCGGCCTCCGGTAAAGGTGAACTCGTAGCCGTCCGGATTAAATACCGGTGATAGCATGATCTCATTCTGTGTCAGTAACTCTGTGATGTCATCGTCCTGTCCGAATTTTGTTACCAACTGTAAGAATATTAGTATAACTTTATAACCCAACGTTCTTTCAACGTTCTAAAAAAACATTCTTATTTTGCGACGTGGTTTCCACGTTAAACCAACGTTCCATGTCCGCTGGGAAGACCAAATCATTTTGAAGTTAGAGAAACGTCGTCCTAACGTCATTAGACTAAACTATGGGATAGCGAGTTGGAATGATACAAACACAATCCAAAAATCAAGATATCAAGACATTCAGACTGCTAAAGACTACCTTTACCTTAAAATCACTTTTTATCACTGACCCAGTGAAACAAAAAATGACGGAATATTTAAATGGGATATTAAAAATCGGATTTTCTTCGTCCTAAGGTATATGGAAATCTCATGTTATTCGTCCCAAAAGTTAGTGGGGGTGAGAGAAGTCCAAGGAGTCCATGGATGAAAACCTGATAAATTCCCACTAGGAACGGTTTCATGGAGTAGTTTACAGTTGATAAAGAGGTCCCAACACCGGGCCTGTCATACGGTGGGAGGTGAATACCGGAGATATGCTACACTAATAAAACCCAATCACCTCTCTTAGTATCCACATAGGTGTAGCAACACTGATCCATTCTCGCGCATGCGTACCTCCATCGATCCAAATGACTGGTTTCTTCTTGCTAGAACATCCCATTACCTTATGTGTGATCTGCAAATAGAAGAGTTTGAAAATGTAAAGTTTCTGAAGTAGTATAGTACTGGAAAAAAGTTTTCAAACATTTCAATAATACTGATTATTACCCGAGCGAGAGGGCCGAACTCTATAATTCGCAAATGCTGAACTCTGATTGGTTTAAAATGACGTCGATCGGACAATTATAGGCCAGTAATTGCCCGCTACGTCCCTTTTTAACAAAAACTATCGTCGTGCATTACGTCGCAAGATCGGGCATTACTTTGTCATTATTCTCCCGTAATGCCCTCCCGAACAGTTATTATAGGGTTAATATTGAATTTTCTCATCTTCATTTTTAAATTTCTTCTAAACTTTTAATAGTTTAAGGTCCACTTAAAACTTTCTTTCCAACATGGTATTACTTTTTATCATAACTTTCAAGAGCGATGCATAAAAAATACGCCGAATGTTCACTTTGGTGCAGAGGCGGGTGTTCTCAAAGTTTTTGACGGAAAGTGTTGATTTTGCTGATATTTCTTGTTTAGAAGTCAACACTCTCCGTCAAAGAAACTGAGTACGTTCTGTATCGGTTTCTATTATGGAAAAGAGAATTTTCACACACATACCCTGACAAGAAGAAGAGGTCTCTTCTCATAAGATAGTCCAATCTGAGTGACATCCACGATATCAGGATAAGCGCATTGGATGCGATATAATTCTTTGGCTATCTGAAAAGAAAAGAGTTGTATTACAGCTTATTCTGACGTTGATATAACCATGAAAACAAGCTCATTTTTTAAATGCAAATCACCAGTTTGCCTGGTTCCCAGGGTTATTTGCGTAGAAAATAGAAGCAGGCGAAAGAAACAAAAAAATAAATAAATGATATTGTCTTGGTTTCTACATGTAAGCAACTTTCACTGACAATCTTTTTGCAACAGACTTTACGGTTGGAGAGGGCTGTAAAAATGAAGTTATCTATAGCGAGAAAAATCGACGGACAACAGCGTGTAAGGAAAATGTAAAGGAGATTTCACCTAAAACTTATATAGGACAACCACCGTTCTCCGCAAACGAGAACAAGAAATCCAGTGTCCTAGATTTTGCGGGGCAACAGTTGCGGGTCGCTATCCTCTGGTTCTCCTTCGAGGATCGTGTGATTAAAAATAGACCAATCCCAAAGAGAGAATATTTGTAACGTGAGCAAATTGACATTTGACTTTTGTGTTTCAAACAAAGAAAAAGTTGACAATAAGTTATATCAATACATTGCCAGCGGACCAGTGATTTTTTTTACTGACTATGCTGATAAGGTGGGTTGAGGTGGTTGGACAGGGCTGTAAAAAAACCAAACCCAGACTTACGTCATCAAATCTATTGTATTCTTGATAATTAAAGGGTTTCTGCTCTTCCTGTGGCCTACTAAACCATTCATTTGTGTTAGCCCCTGATCTAGTCAACGATCTCAAAGCTGATGGTGCATCGCGTTCCATGTGTTCCGTGATCGCTTTTTCGAGGTCTTCGATCATTATGCTGAAATGTATGTTGTTTTCTTTACAGAATTTCATCAATGGTTCAATTTGTTCGCCTTCCACGTCCACTTGACAAGCTGTTGGTGTTAGCGTCCATACGTCCATATACTTTAAAAAGAAGAAGCAAGTGGTTGCGATAATTGTGCCTGTAAGTCTACATCTAATTTCCTTGTTTTGAATTCTTATTGATTAGCTATTCATGATATGCGTAACATTCATTTTTCCTAACGGAAACAGCCGAAAAATCCAGAGTTTAAAACCCCTCCATTTTGTGTTCCGTTAGAAAAATGACGTAATGGTAACATGATATGAAGCAAACTGTTTTTTATAGATTCAACGTCCAAAAATATTAGTAGTAAGTTATTTTAATGTTAAAACAATCTTCGTTCTTACTGGGTTACCGTTTCTTCCTGATTGACTGATGAACTGATTATTTCTAAATGTACTCGATTGTAATTAGGGTGGTACAAGGAAATTTCCCATTGAGATGCGGTCAAAACAGAATTATTTTTTCAAAGGAAATGGCCCATCCATTATAAATCATATACTTAAGAGGGAAATGATCGGTGATCGATTTTACTGACGTAGTCATCAAGATGTCAATCAAGAGAACTGATTTTCGTAGAAATAAGGCTCGGATAGAGAGGTAGGCTATAGCCAAGAGTGTAGCATGGTCAGTTCAATAAATTGATTATACGAGCCAATCAAACGTTTTTGTTTTGCACTGTTGGCTCAGTATATGGACAGAACTAGCGTACGTACCAACGTACCACCGTACGTACCGTAGGTTGAACCAGATGAGTGCCTCCCATTCCTGAATAAAAGTGCACCCAATAATGAGGCCACCCACTGGTTTGCGCGATTGTGTGAATGGGCTATTTTTTTGCACCAATGTGTAAAACTACCTTATCGGACAAAACAATTTCGGACCAAATTATTCGACGGACATTCGTTTTCGTCAACCACGAATATTTTCGTCACTTTTGTCCAAAAAAACACAAATTTTAGCCTAAAAAACTTTTCTTTTTGGATTTTTTTTCGTCGGACTAAATTATTCGTCGGACAAAGTTTTCGTCACCTCCAAAAAATTTCGTCACTTTTTTCTGTCCGACATTTTTTTGTCCGATAAGGTAAGTTGCCTGTTTGATTCATGAATAGTGAATGCCAACCCAATTTAACCGATTGGCGTCAACAATTTCCCGATTTTAAAGAATTGGGATTTGGGAGGCCTCAATAATACAAACGAAACTTTTAGGGTGGTAACAAATTTCCGTATAAAAGATTGCGTAATGGATATCATGAATATACAGTCAACAGAACTTAGGGTTGTAACAACAAACTAAACTATTGGAAACGATTTGTACCTACTTTGTTGTGATTATCAACATATGCTCTCAACAAGTTAGCTGTTGCAACATCTTTCGCTGTCATCTCAACAACACGATGTCTACAAAATGATGAACAAAAATCGTTAGATTAGCTTTATACTTGCCCTCTGAAATTAATGAAATGGGGTAAGGGTCATGGTACCTTTTTCGGCTTCCCTGGTAGGGTCACAAAAAACTACGATACCTTGAGGATACCTCCCACCGTAAAGTTCCTTTTTTCAATTTGGGCAAATTATGGAGATTTTTCGGAACATTTTGTATTTTAAATCCAATTCAGGGTTACATGATTTTCACCGTAAAATCGCCAACATTTATCCCGAGTACTAGGGTCCTTCTTTCAAAACGCAGCGACACACCTACATCGAAGCGACGCACCCATATCGGAGGTCAGCAACCCTGGGTCCACCACCCTGAGATAGAGATTACAATAAATGTAACGGACTGTCATATTTTTGGTGATTGACTTTGATTCATCAAAAAACTAATATCTGCTCAATTTGTCACTTTGAAACTTCAATTGCGGACGTTGAAAAGACGCTTTGTCTCGTTTAATGTCATTATTTGAGATTTGGCTAAGTGGTTATCCAAAAGATTATATAATGTCCTATATAATGACTTTTGATTTAAACTAAACGAATTTAAATTAATTCAGGACGAATTTTCTCGTACAGACCATTCTACTCAGCAGACAGATCATTGAATTTAAGTAAATGCATTGTTTTTTGTCTTCTTTGATACTTCCCAGCATGCATTGTTTTTTTCTACTTTAGCAAGAAATGATGTTATCGTCCGTAAGAAATCTAATCGCGGAAAAGTTATGTAACTGAGTAATACTGCCAGATAAGGCTGCTGAATGCGCGGCGGTAGAGTGAGGAACAAGACTTCCTCACTCTACCGCTGTTAATTCGCCTGCGCGAAAACTCTCGACCGCGCGGCTATTTATTATTTTGAGTTTATTCGGGATAAAGATTTTGTCTTCGACTATAAGATAGTCTACTCTCCGACCTGACGAATCTCTGACGGTTAGACTCATCAAAAGTTGCTAGTAGGTTAAATAAAAAATAGGAAATAGGACTTTCTATACTTTCTATACCGGCCAGCCAAAAATCGATCTTTCTTGAACATGCTTTCCAGCTGACAGCCTCTGATAGAACACTTGGTTTTCTTTGAAACTGTATTTTCTTCAAAGTTAATGAAAAATTTACTTTGGAAGAAAGCAGAAATGACGGTTTCATGTGTTTCTGTGTTAGGAAGAAAACGCCCTGGAAACTTTCTCATTTGTTAATTTTTAGAATTCTAGAATTTTGTTTTGTGGCTGTATAGACAGAAGTCATTTGCATGGGAAACGATTAATAAACTGTTCACACTTTTGCGTCAAGAACCCACTCATCATAAAAATCGTCCAATTTCCACCAAGAAACCATATGATCACGAGGAAGTGAAAGTTGGCCACAAATGAGATTTAAATGACTAATTATATACAATTTATTCAATAATGGAACTTTTTTAGTTGGTTATAAACGATCTTTTGCTAATGGAGGATTTTTAGGCAACACTTTAGGCACCCTTTATAACTCCGTTACGTGCATTTTGATAAGTAACACAAGCTGTCACACCGGTTATTCTTTTGATAGCTAAATGATTCTTTGTGCAGTTAATTGGTCGGTAACCTACTAAGATAATGATTTGATGTGTTGATATTAAAATCTTAAATTCAAAGCTTTCTTTCATCATAATATATCTTGTATCACCGAATAGAGAAATTAAAATTCGATCTAAGAATTAACTTTTATTTCAAACTGCCTGAGGCACAGTAAACCTTTACGTACCAATAATATGATGTTAACCCTTAGCACGCCCTAATTATAAAATAGGGCTTTTTGTGAGCAAAAAATCTCCTCAACCGCAAAATTAAATTCGCGAAACCCGCGAATTTTGAGCCTTGAACCGCGAAATTAAATGCCGCGAAAATCTCTTCCCTTAAGGTACCTGGCTAGCCTGTGAGGATGTGCGCTATTTGGAGCATAGGCTGTAACCCGTTCGTCGTCGTCGTTTATCTCCGAGTACTCTACATTGCTAATGATATTGCTGGTACGAAGGTTTCTTGTGCCTCAGGCAGTTATTTCTTCGATAAGGTTTTTACGTAAAAGAAAAGAAGAAATGATGCTTTTTGTGTCACGACGCAACCTTTCGATGCTTAGATATTTAAACGAAGAATATATTGCATCTGCAAAGCTTTTAAAGAAAGTCTTCAAGAAGCGGAAGAGGGCGGGGTGTGAGAAAATATCTTGACTAACATGAATCGTTGCTATGGCGTTCAACCAACTTTTAGAAGATGCTAATTGAACTGTTCAAAATATTGGGCCTTCAAGACTAAATATGTGAATATTAAAATAACGACTTCCGTCAGTGATTGGTGGCATTGTAACATTAGCGGCTTAAAAATATTTCGTTCAATGCCAGCAGTCACGGAACGTTGTTTCAACGTCCAAACAACACTTTTTCAACATCCAAACAACGTTGTTTCAACGTCAAAACGTGTTGGAGTACCTGCTGGAGATCAAAAACTGAATATGAAAAAATGCTGTGTTTTTTCATTCGGCTATTGGTATGATAAGTACCTAAGAAATTGTTTCGAACCAGTCTAGAAATTAACCTTTCCGAAGGGTTACACCTCAAAATAATAGACCTGGCGGTTCTTCCGAGCCGAAATTTGAAAATCGATCCTTACAGAGAGACTCAATTAATAATGATTTACTATGGTAACATGACTTACTAATACGTTAACAGTTGATATAATAAGCCCACTTTAATATCCAAATTGAACTTGGCTCCACTTACAAATTTATTGCGGAATTATGTATAATGGCTCCAACAATTTAAAACAGACAAACATATCAATTAGAAAACCTACTCATTTTGATATTTTGGTAACAAACTAAAGTCACCAAAGAAATATACGCTTGCGACCGCAGCCAAGGGCGACCCGAAGGCTCCCTTTTTTATAGCCATCTACCCGAAGGTAGATTTCTTTACTTACCCTCGCTCTAATCCCTTAATGCTGAGTGCCAAGCAGGACAGCAGCGAGTACGAGTTTTGTGAACGGGAGGCGAACACTCTAACCACTTGGCTACCGTTGATCTTATAAATGTAACGGGTGGGAAGGTTTTTTCAATTTTTCACCAATCTTAGTTATTCTAACGGGCAGGAAGATTTTAGCGGGTAATTGATTCAGGGTTGTGTTAAAGGATCTGTACTCAAAATTTGGAAGTCCTTGTTTACCTCTAACTCCCCTAATAATCATTATAATAATTTTGTATTCCCAAAGTAGTGATCCGAGAAAATGATATAATATTTATTCGACCCGTTCGTCGTCATGATTTATCCGGGGACTTAACCTTGCTCTTACAAAGGATTTATACTGTGTCTATATGATCATTTTATTGACTCTGTGAAATTTTGGCCTTGAGGCTTGACAAGGAAATGGCAGCAAGCAAAATAAAAATAGTTGAGGGAAAGAGTAAGTTTCCAAAAATATGATCAATCGATATGCTTGTTTGCGTATTGTTTTGTATTTATGTCATGTTTTGCATGCAGACCACATATCATTTGCGGTGAAGAAGTAACCAAGGAAGCAGGTTGATCATTTGAACATGACGGTCGACGCCGGGCCAACTACTAAAGCGAAGCTTTAATGTTTGAGAAAGGCTTGATAAGCAGATATAAAGTCTTGAAAGAATATTACGTTGAAAGCGAGCATTGTACTTAAAAGGGAAATCATCAATCCATGAGAACGAAAGAGAATCGCTAGCGGAAATCAAGAGCGGAACCAGACTACTAACAGCAATAACCTGATAACCATGGCAACCTATAATACATGTTTCTATTTTTATAAGAATGGGAATAAGTCTTAGAATAAGAATATTTTGAAAGTTGAGCAGAAACGCTTGTAGACTTAGGAATGCAAGTTGGCGTCTCAAGACATCATTCTTCATATTAAACGATGGCGCAGAAGAAAATTAAACAGACACTCTAGGCCTTGTGGATCAGATTATACGAAGTTAGAGGAAGTTTTGTATATGTTCTTAAAGTACAGTGAAGAAAATGGGCCATTCAAAGTAATAGAAAAAGATAATCGGTTAATTTTAAAGATAGCATAATTTGAAAAATTCCATACTTTATGCTATTTGTTTGGATGGTTACATAATCTGCCTAAAATGCTCAATTCTTAATGACATTTAGAAAACACGCGATAACATCTCAACAATTTTTGTGTCAAAAAATACCACAACAACTAAAAATTGTTATAAATTTAATTTAACATGTTTATATCTTGACATGTTCAAACCGTTAATGGTTTTTATGTGTGCCCTACGACTTTCCTGTACGTACTTAACGGGCAGTCATTTGTCAGGTTATTTGACAGCCACCGGGGATAAAGTTAGAATATTACGTTATGCCGCATGTCTGTCAGCTTGTTTTGAAAGCATTGTTAACTTCAAAACAAGAAAGTAAGTGAGGAGGCCAAACAAAAAACGTGAAATTTAAAAGTAAAAACCTTTGGCTGCTCAAATGTTTGTGGTATAATTGTCGGTCTTAGGTCATACGTCACCAAAGATGGCAACAAAAAGACTAAAAGTTAAATTACTCAGCCTGTTGAGTATTCTCCAAAACTCGTTTTTCAGCAATTTTCTCAAAAACAAAACAAACATTTTCAAGAATCTCTAAAGTTTACAATTACAAACCAACAAAAAACTCCAAACAACTCTCCTTATGAACGTCAAACTCATCCATCTATTTGATATGGTTAATTTCCTTAGAAACAGAAGTCAACATATGTCAACCTTAAATCCTACCTTCCTTAATGGACGTGACACCCTTATATCGAGTTCGAGTTTCGGATCTAACAGTGTTTGAAATGAGAATACAAAAATGACAAAAAGAAAATGAAAATCTCTTTCATCGCCATTTGATCAAGCAGTGGCGGATACAGAAGGTTCTCAAAAATCTTTGACGGAGGAGAGTGTTGCTTTTACCCATATTCCTTATATGGAAGTCAACACTCTCCATCAAAATCTCTTCTGTATCCACCTCTGTCAAGGATGCTCAATTTGTTTTTTTACATTTAATTGAATATGGAAATGAATCAGATGAAGTTTAATAAAGGAAAATGCATTGATCCTTCTATTTCCTAACTATTTCTTCTTCTTTTTCTCAGCACATGCAATGATTTGTTTTCGTACAGGAAAATGTGGTAATAATTTATTCTCAGTTGCTTGAACCGAATGATACGGTAATTAGACGAGTTCAAATCAGAGGCGGATGCAGAAGGGGCAGTGGTATTTCCACATCATAGAAATATGATCAAAAGCAACACTCTCCGTTAAAGTTTTTGGGTACCTTCTGTGGGGTCTTCTGTATCTGCTACTGCAAATTACTAAGATTTTTAGCCCCTAACAGTCACACGTCCTATGTTTAGGCTAGCGCAAAGATTTCAGTCTAGCTGAAAAACAGAAATTGAACAGAAATCTAAATTGCTTAAAGTCGAGCTTCTTATAGGCAATCGCTTCAAAATTTCCTTGTAGAATATTTTTATGGTATAAAAAACGAGAGTTTGAATAATAGATTTGATATTGTGGCTTTTGTTTATCAGTTTTCTTATTAGAAAAGCTACACTTAAACCAACTTAGACCAGTGTTGTACTACTACATAGTCATAGAAAACATGGCAAAGAAACATCCTACTGAACACTAATACTTCGTATTTTAAGTTCATCCACCGGGGATTATTACTTCTAATCAAAACAAAGCAAGAACTTCTTACTAATTGTGGTATTAGATAGATAGACCATAGATAGACAAAAGCTGCATAAAAAAATAGGTTGAACGGTGATAAAGACTCGTTTTTAAAGTGTAACTTAAGGGTCTTATAATAGCAGAATGAAGGCTGTTTTTATCACTTGTTTTTCGAAAAATTGAACTGCTCTTTAAGCTATGTATTATGAATTATCAACAAACCAATAATATTTTATTGCAAAGTCATATGTTGAAGATTTATGTTGAGGAAATCATTTTTTGGCAAACATTACATATGTTAGTCTTTCGTTTTATTGACAATAGTTTAATAATGAAGCTAATCAATTGTTACACAAATTACAATTAGCATTTCAACCACCATAATTTTCTCATAGTCGAGAACGAAACCTTTGCATCGCTAATTGAAATTAATCAGTTTCACTAACATGCTATAAATTATCCTTGAAATTGTCCTATTATACGTTTCTTTGTTTTCTCCTGATGAACATTTTTGATAATATGTGGGTATAAATTGGATTAGTTATGTTTATTTGATATCAAGGTTATTCAAACACTACCAAATTATTTTGAAATAACTCTCCTTTGCTTCAACCAAGCTACGTAACAAATTCATTTTCTTAAGAATGACCCAGTATCGTTAATATTGCACTGGTCTACTTTCAATGACGGTCATGAGGTTCTTAAGAAAACACAGTTTTATAACTACCCTTCTAACCACACTCAATGTTTTTGAAAGTGGTCTATTGGATATGGTAGCAATAGTTGACTTTATTTACATCTAACATATAATGTATCTGCCAAATTGAGCCCATGTCGTTCTTTAGTACGAAAGTCTCTAAAAACTGCTTGAATAAAAGAGACTAATTTTTGTCTCGATGCTTCGTTCTCCAAACTTGTTTAAGAGA
>JAUJPO010046475.1:0-16462 GCA_032270745.1 Tiaropsis multicirrata
ACAGATTGATTAGTTAATTGATTAACCTAATTTGTCGAACATCTTCATTTGTCGAACTATCTAACTAATCAAACTTAATTGAACATAATCAAATTCTCACAATATTTTGGGTTTTTCAAAAGTTTTCAACTTTTGTCGTTCGATTAAGTTCGATTAGTTCAATAATCGCACTGTTCGATTAAGACAGTCTGGTGTAAAGATTTGTAAAGTAAAGACAATATTTTTTGTAAAAGAAAAGGGGGGTCGGGATTACATAGGGGTTCGATTGTTCATCAAATTCAATCGATGATCAATTTTATATTTTTATTCAAAAAATTTTGGCACTTGACATAAAGCACTTTTCAAATAGATATTTAATATAAATTTAATCGGCTGCCAAATAAAAGTTAAGAATAGTCGATAGTAATAACGACAGAAGTGACAATCTTTATTTATTACATCTATCACATCTTACCTTGCAGCCTAAACAACATTGCTTGGACATTGAAACAACATTGTTTGGACGTTGAAACAACATTGTTTGGACATTAAAACAACAATGTTTGGCCATTAAAACAACATTGATTGGACGTTGAAACAAAATTGTTCGGACATTAAAACAACATTGCTTGGACGTTGAAACAACATTGTTCAGAAATTGCTAAGAATGTTTTAAGCCGTCCGTTGAAAGCAGCTAAAATATCTTATTTTAGTACTTTTAAGGTTTTGAAGAACGTTTCAGAAAGATAAAATAAAACATCTAAAGACTTATGTTTGGTCGCAGTGTTCTTATAAAAGAATGTTGGAAAACAACAAAAATTTACCGCAGTTTAGTGAATCAGATGAGACTTATACAAACCGTTGGACGTATAAGAAGCAGTTTCTTCAGAAGATGAGAAAGCAGCCTTAAATTTACCGCAATTTACTGACTTTTTACTTTGGATTTGTTGTAGATACAACTTTTTTTATAAGAACATCTTGCGTGAAAGAAGCCTTCAGATGTTCTTAACTTTTCTAAATTTAAGCCAAAAAATGTTCTTAATTTTTGCTAAAAAAAAACACAGTAAAAACACAGCAGCAGGAACACGACATTCTTTCAACGTCCAAATTTCAACATTGTTTTGACGTTCAAATAACGTTCCGTGTCTGAAAATTTAAGTCATTTTAAGTTTTTAAGCCTAAAAATGTTCTTAGCATTATGTCCTTATATTATTTTAAAGTGTAGATGAAGGAGGGTCTGTAATAAAGTACGTTGTATTATAGTTCCTTGTGTAGATGTAGTGTATAGATAAAAAAAAATTCAAACTTTTACAAGTTGATGTGATTTTGGTCTCGATAAGACATTATAAGAAATGATATATGTAACTAAACAAAATTGCTAAACATAAGTCTTCTTATCATGATTTTAATATGAAATTTTTTTGTTGATTTTTTCAGATGATTACAAGAACTATCTAACATTTGATTTATCAGGAGGACCGTCAGCCTTGTTTGCGGAACTACAATTTTGAATTTGGAAGATGTTTGCTGAAAGATCGCTGTTGTTATTTGTGGTATTAGGTAAGCGGGCCGGGAGAAAATTAAATCACTCCCTACATAATTCACCATATTTAGACCATTGACTTACAGGCACTTTTTTATTTGGGGGGGTCGTTCTTAAAATTTGACAAAATTATAAAAAAGGCTTTCCTTAGAAATTGGAAAGTGTAACTTTTGCTCTATTTTTTAACGCTTTTCTTTCTTTACTGTTATGTGGTTTTTATAACTCTTTACTTTTAATCTTTTGTTACCCAAGTAATCTCTGCCATCATACAATGTAGTGTATTTGGTCAGATTTGGTTGTCCCTTATTCAGATTAAGAAAGAATTCCTAGAAAGACTTGAAAAAAAACCAGCGAGCCCAAATTTAACGCCATCAGCCCGATTGCTTCATAACTCGATTGCTTGGGGCCCTTGAGTCGTTTTTTTATTTTCTTAGAACCTACTGGTAACAAGTATTAGATGTTTTTAATGTTTATCTGACGTCCATTGTGTTGTCTTGACGTTTAAATCACGTTACTCGAACGTGATTCGGACGTTCTTTAAATTCTATATTTCCTTTTCATTTATATGTAGTTTTGGCTTTGATTGAAAACACTGTGGAGATACGGAAAAATGAAAGCAATGAAAGCCGTGTTAAACCTACTAAAACCAGAACTTTTAAATCGACTAAGGCTACGACTTTGAAATCGACTCCAGCTACGACTTTAAAATCGACTCTAGCTACGACATTGAAATCGACACGAGCAACGACTTTGAAATCGACTCCAGCTACGACATTGAAATCGACTCGAGCAACGACTTTAAAATCGACTAGGGCTACAACTTTGAAATCGACTCTAGCTACGACATTGAAATCGACTCTAGCTACGACATTAAAATCGACTAAGGCTACAACTTTGAAATCAACTCTAGCTACAACTTTGAAATCGACTCTAGCTACGACATTAAAATCGACTAGGGCTACAACTTTGAAATCGACTCAAGCTACGACATTGAAATCGACTCGTGCTACGACTTTGAAATCAAATCGTACCTTGAGAACAACCAAAAGAACATTTTCGAAATCAACCAAACCGAGACCATCTAAATCGACCAAACCCAGAACGACCAAACAACAACCATCGTCATTAAAACCAACAAAACGTTCAACTTTGAAATCGAATCGATCGAAAAGACCAACCAAGCGACCTACAACCACCAAACCAAATGGGAAAAAAGATGGTCTGATGGGTACAAAAACACCAAAACCACGAAATAACAAAAGGCGTTCTCCTCGAATTGGTATAAATCTTTGTTTCCCGGGGGAGTGGAAGACTCTCGAAGTTTATGACATAATTTTATTCGATACGGCAAATATTATCTCAGCGGAGGTAGTTTGTATAGTCTTGTAGTCTGAGTCAATACATTTTTGCGTGACTAGGCTTCCTTACTTTATAATTCTAGTCGTCTAGAGGCTAGACTTGGAGGGCTCAATCCAACGACCATTCCCGTGTTTTAAAGGTTGAGAATTCAATACACGGGTTTCCTATTAGCAGAGTCGTGTAAGAAAGTCACGAAAATTGCATGTAAATAAACTCTGATTGGCTGAGACATGCACACGTGATTATATTATTATTAAAATGTCCAGAGTATTACGCAATGATTTAATCACGTGTGTACGTCTCACCCAATCAGAGTTTATTTACATGCAATTTTCGTGACTTTTTTACACGACTCTGCTAATAGGAAACCCGTGTATTACTTGCGTAGTAAAAGTCCAGTTAAATATAGGGGAGTCACTTTAAACCGGGGGAGTTAAGATTTATTCCTAGGAAATATTAACTCTAGGGAGTTACAATTTACTAGTTTGTAATGACTGGGGAGTTGAAATAAACTAGTTTATTCTAACTGGGGAGTCACAATAAGCAGCCGGCGGCTAGAAAACACAAAAAAACTGTTCAGAAGCGTTTTCAGGGCTGGAAAAAGCTATCTGTTTTTTTGACTTTCGGCTCCTGGAAAAATACATCTGTTCGATGTGGAAATTTGGCTCCTGGAAAAAAATATCTGTTCCGAGGCGGAAATTCGCGCCCCTGGAAAATACATGTGTTATATACAAGTTGCTCCTGGAAAAAAAGGAATTTTTTCTGTTTTTTTTCCATAGTCAAAAATGGTGCAAATAATATCCTCGCATTAATTAGAGGACGCATTAAATTAGAGAAATTACGGTACTTTAAAAAAGATCCGACGGAAAAAGCTCTTTTCCCCATCAAGATTAAGCATTTTTGTAAAAAGTACTTGCTTCATTGATTTCTTAATTACTCATTATAGAATTAATTAAAAACAAATTTTTCAAAAGCAGTCTGTTTCTAAAAATGTCAAGAAGGTGAAAACAAAAGGTTTTATCTTCAAATTCCAAAACCGATTTTTCACTATGGTCCCTTTCTTTAAATTAAAATCTTTAATATAAATACTTAATATAATTATGGAGAATTCGCAATCTATTTGTATCAGAATTTTTAATCCAATCAATCAGAGCTTGAAAAAAGGCTTGAAAAGATTATCATTGAAACCCGAAACGGATAATTCAAATCACATTTTTATGACAAAAATAATAAATATTTTATTTCGCATCTCTCTCAAGGCATTGAGTGATTCATTGTTCACGACGGAAATCAAAATCAAAATAAGAAATGCTTGTTGATTAAACGACAGGTCTTAACATTAGATATATAAACATTATTGAGAAAATGCGGTTTTTAGAAGGCTGAATTTAGGTTCTAAAATAGTTAAATGGCTGGGTTTAAACGTAGATATGATGAATTTTTAATTTGCATCTATTGACTACTATATTTATCTGGGATGTGAGCGGTCTTTGAATAATTGATTTTTATCAAATAATGAAATTGAAGTTTTGCCGGAAACTGTATGCTTTTTCCACCATCCTTATATGGAAGGAAGTCAATACTCTTGGTCAAAAATTTTGAGTACCTCCTTTGTATCTGATGCCTCTGTTTCTTGCAACAAATGATATACTGGCAGCTATTTAGTTTCTTTTGTATTCGATGTATAAAGACGAGGGAAAACACTTGAAAAACTGTTGGACGAGATTTTTTGACTTTTTGATATTTCGATTGACTTTTTTGGCTTTTTTTGACTTTTTTCAAAAGCGTCCGAGATTTTTTTTGAGTGATATACCTCGTATAGAGACAGCCTTCTTCAGATTATCTGTTTGTTTAGTTTTGACCTAGGCATGACAAGGCAAGATTTTTATGATTGCCAACGTAGCGTGCACAGTGAGTGTACAAGTGGTGTAATAGCTTCGCGAAGAGTGAGTAAAAAGTTGTTTTTTTGTCGTAATTTTGTTTCCGTATGTTTTTAAGCATGAAGTAAAGCTAACTCAATTTACACCACACAATCAAAATTTAACTCGTTCTTAAAATCTTTCTTTTTTCTTGTTTCTCTATTTACATCTGTTAAAAACCTGCTTTTAAATAGCCTTTAATAGAATTTAAAGCAGTTAAGAAATCCTGTGTACTTGATAAAAACTAATGTAAGTTAAATTAAGCCTGAAACTCAATATTTATGCTTATTTGGCATAAGCATAATAAGCATATTGTAAGCATGGATTCAGCCTCAATTCCTTATTTTGTTAAGCATTACTGAGGCTGAGCCAAATTTACCTGATGCTTATAAAAAACAAGATGTAATTCAAACAATCATTTCCGTAGAGTATACTATACCGTATACTATAACGAACGATTAACGAGAGCTAAAACCTCTGATACAGAATGATACTGTAGAGGCATTTTCATGGATTGGTGGCAGAGTCATTATGCGCACTATGCACATAAATTTGGTTAATTAAATAGTAGCTGATCTACTGTTGTAGATGATTGCAGTTTTGTAAATTATGAAATTGTGAAAAAGGACATTAGATTTATGTGTTAATTTCTGAAAATAAATCAGATAAATCCCACAAACTACACAACATATTAGATTTATGGGTGAAGAAGTTAAATTCCTGTAGAAGAATCGCCAAAATCATCAACTGTTTCTGCAGTATAACCAAACCCATCAATTCCTGCAGACGAATCACCATAACCATCAACTCTTGCTGAAGAATCACCAAAACCATCACTTTTACTGCGAATCACCAGGAGCACCGATTCCAGCTGCAAAATCATGGTCGTAGTTAGTTATGTTTGTAATTATATTGTCGTAATTAAGTAGGTAATTACCATGTGTATATGTCTCGTGTGTAATGTATCCTTTGTCTGTATTGTATTGTAATGTTAGTTATTCGGTCCCTTGAGACGTTGTATCTAGTTTATATCGTATGGTATGTTATAAATGTTTCTGTTTTTGATGTGTTTATTGCCCCAGCCCCCTTTATTAGTATGTTGTGAACTGTATTTTGTAGCAGTGTGAAGTGGTGTGCCCTGACAGTGTTTAGTAAGTAGATTTTGTGTTATTTCTTATTTTGATATTCTTGTATAGCTTACTTCACTATTATCTAGACACCTTTGTTGTTATTTTAGTGTATTTATATATATTAATTTGTATTTTTGTTCAGCCGTACTTCTATGTTGAAAGACGAGTTATGAAAACCTATCACAAACCTAATGTTAGTCTTCCTCCCTGACTGGAATTAACAAGAGCCATCAACTTCTTTTGTGCAATCACCATCAACTCCTGCTGCAGAATCACCCAAACCATCAACTCTCATCAATTCTTGCTGCACAATAACCAGAGTCTTCAATTCCACCATTAGATCCATAATCATAAAGAACTGAACTTGGACATAAAGTACTTTCATTTTTTCCAAAGTCAAGGCAATACCCAACCCGAATAACGCCACGCGCGGCGGCCACAACATGCATAAAAAAAGACGGTCCGAATATTAGTGACTTCTTAAAAAACATTGCGTTAATTGAGGGGTGACTGGAAGGCCTCATTGCATAACTGCATATCTTCACAAAATAATTGCATATCTACGCAAATATTTACATACCTGTGCAGAAATAATTGCATACCTGCGCAACATGATGTCTAGTCATAATTGAATAAAGATACACCAGATACTTAACCCTTATTTAACATGCGATCTATTTTTTGAAAAATACAGAGATAATTGTAATGGTTTGTAACGTAACACAATTGCCTGTGAACTAGATAATGACTTCAAAACGGATCTAGAGGCAGAGAATTTTCTTTTATTAAGTTTTCTCAAAGAATGAGTTTGAAATATCATTGAACTTTGCGTTTTCTTTTCAAAAGTTAGGAAATGAAGTGAAACCGGTATGGTTTTCCAACGGGGACGGTTTGAGACCTATTTTTCCAATTTTTAGGAATTCTGTTTAAAAATTTTGTTATTTATTTTCTCACACATATTGGGTATAAGTAAAAGGTAAAACAACTTTGCTAATTTAATTTCTCTTTGGAGGTAGTACCTTTCAACTAATTGTAGTTCTTTTGTGTGTTTTTAGATAGATTGGATATAATATGTTTGGAAATTGGTGTTTTTAAACTGGCTTCTTATTCTTATTTTGGAAAGGGCCTTTATATTTGTAATTAAAAGTTAAAAACATTATTTTAGTTTCTTGCTTAACACAGGGGGTGGTGGTAGACAATAGATACGGATTTTGATCCACATCGTAAAGCTATTGTATGTAAAGAAAAGTTGGGGAAAATTAGTCACCTAATTTAATTGAAATTCAACAATAAAACTAAAAAATTAGATAAAGGGGTAACTCACTCAAACATAGGAACGGGGAGGAATCCTGTTCAGTGTTGAATCAAGCTGCTAGCGGATAAATAAAGGCGCTCCAGAAAAGACTTCAGATACGCCGTGCAAGTATTATAACAAAGAAGGGGACTTGGTGACTTCCGCTAAAATTGCGGAATATGGGGACCTCTTTCATCGAAAGTTAGTGTATAAATCTAAAACTCTTCTCAGAACGATTTGTAAAGGCGACATCATGTAGATAAAGTGGAGACACTAGGCCAGAAAGTTTATCGCCCTGGGTAGGAGGTTGTAAATTAATGGTTAATTGTTCTCCACGGGCAGGTGGCCTCTGAACCTTTAGAAGCCTGATGTATTGTTCCTTTTAGTTGAAATTATGGTCCCTATGATTTTGAATGTTTTGTATGCATATAACCTGTAAATTAAATTATAGAGGGAGTTAAAAGATGGTTTTTTCTCATACATTTTACAATATTCTATCCATTTATTATTATTTTTATTATTATTTTTATTTACCATTCACTTAATAAGTTTTTTCGTTTCTCTTTTTGTGGATTTCTTATGTATTGAGTTTAGGGCAAATACGAAGAAGAAATTTATTCAAAAAGATTTTCTGGAAATATGGGAAACTTTTTTTTATCTTTATAAATTTTTATATTATTGGGAATCTGGGTAACGCATGCATGTTTATGTTTCTCTACGCGATTTATTTACTATTTATCCATGATTTAAAACCCGATGCATACACGCAAGACTTGAATCGAAGTGCAATTTAAGCTTATTTATTGAAAGGAAAACTTTACGATTTGAAAACAACAAAATCGCTAGAATAAATTAATCTAGATATTAAACCGGATAGCTTTCACTCAGTTTTTCTTGCTTGTAGAAGATTAAGAGCTTCACATCTCTCCCTCCTCTTGAATTTAGAGGATTGAAAATTGATTGAGAAAACCCAGAGCAGAAAACTATTCAGATACAACTCTATGCCAAAATCTGTTTCGGAATTATAATCTTACTTAGCTATAGTAATTCACTATATGTGTAAGTTAGTACTGCGCCATTTTTCATAACGGAAACAGCTGAAAAATCCGGAGCTTGCCCTCTATTTTTTTCCGTTTGTAAAATGACCTAATGTTAACTAACGCCTATCATGACGTAAATAGGGTCAATTGTAAAAGGTTAATACAAATAAATAACATTTTAAGAAGATTTCGAACTAAATTGAAATGTTTGAGAAAAGGGGTAATAAGCTTGACAAAAAACGTCAAACATTTTTCATTCAAGAACAAATTTAGAGAAAAACAAGTCAAGTCAAAAAATGAAAAATGTTGAAAGAAATGTTTGACATCGATGACTTCACTTGTTTGCTAAAAAAAGATTTTCATGGTAAATATCTAGAATATCAATATCAATCGAACAAATCGAATGACAACTGAATAATTGAAATTCGATTGTCGAACGTAATCAAATATCAATCGAAAATTTAACACGGTTTTCATAACTGATTCGATTGCGTTCGATTATATTCGATTGATTCGATTGAAAATTCCGTTCGATTTCGCTCGGTTGACATCGCCTGGTAATATCGGTTGTTTTTAATCAAAGCTCAAAAATCTATATATGTTATGTTTTGAACAAAACCTTTTATTTATTGCATATAATATTTTTTTAAATCTAGATCTTTTTGAATGTCTCAAAGGTTATTTCTTTCTCAAAATCCCATGTAAAATCTTTTAGTATTAAAGCAAAGTCGATATATGTTGAAGGCAAGATTATTCTTTGGTACAAAAGAGTTCCTTAGAGAAGTCAAAAATGTCTGATTATTTTACTCTTATTATTATTTTTCAATAAAAACAGAAAGGAAAAGAGAAAATTTAAAAATGTTTTTCCTTCTTCAAAAAATGAATTTTCAAAATTTTTTCAAATATGTCTTAAATTTAAGTTAAATAAAGGGGTGAGTATTTTTATCCTGGTCAAAAATGAAGGGGGTATTTGTGACATTTTTGTCAACGTCAACGCTCATTGCTGATTAAATAAGCCCAATTTGATGTTTACATTTGAAACTCAGACATGGTTAGGCTGAATAAATTTCCTTTCTGTAGATATATGTATATTTTTATGAGGAGATGAGTCATTGAAGTGGGATCCGAAATTGAGGTTGACATTCCGTGAGGTTGACACTATTGCAAATCTTTGACACTCTGTCAGTTCACAATAGATTGGGGTTTCCCAATCAAAGACCAAAAATACTCTAAAAAGATTAAAGTTTGTTATTATGGATCTATAATTTTGAGGTTCACACTTGTTAAAGGGTCCACATTTGAGGTTTACATAATTTTACTAATCACCTTGGTTGCTTAAACTAGAATGGGGACTTATTTTCTCCTAAAGTTTGAATTGGAGTATACTGTGACCTTTATGCAAAGAAAATTTCATTATTGGACCCAATTTTGAGGTTTACAGAAGCATTTTTTGTGGGCAATCAAGTATCAGTCATACTGATTGATTCATGGAGATGAAGCAAGTGCACATTCTGTGAAGACCAATATACTCTAAAAGGGTTAAAGTTTGTTATTATGGATCTAATTCTGAGGTATACACTTCTTAAGTGGTCTAATTTAGCCTTGATGATTTAAATGATGTTCTGAAGCTTGTCAACCTCAAATATCGCTCTTTTAATGATTTCTGTATAAAAAGTATAGTGTCATTACTATATCATAAACAACTCCTCTGTGATTAATTTACATTTTATGATGCCATTTTGAGGTTAACAAAAGCAGTTTTAGCGTCTTAAAAAACGTCAATTTGTCAACCTCAAAGTTGGCTAAAATAACGGAAAATTCACAGCACGTTTTTTAGCTCATGAAGGACCTATTTTCATCAATATGGATTTTATTTTGATAGTGCCCTTTCAGTGGATGACATTTTCTAAACATACTCATTTTTGGTCTGTAAACCTAAAAAATGGCTCAAATAACAGAATTAGTGATATATTTGGGTCCAGCTTACTATTGCCAATAGCTTCCTGGAATTTGGGATGAAATGACAGAGATATTAGCAAAACTTGAAATTTTGCCTTTTTTTGATGAAAAAAAAATGTCACACTATTTTTGACCAGCATCTTTTGGAAAAAGTTGCGATAAATTCATCGATTCTTTGCAGCACAGTTAAACTCGTGAAATTTCTCGAATTACCAGGGAACCAGAAGATCTCTTCGAATTGCATGCGTCTTCAGATTATAGGAGTTTAATTATAGAGGCTTAAACCGGACAGAACCGAAGATTTTGTTCGAATTATATGAATTTTCGAAATTACATGAGTAATAAACTCTTGTTTGAGATATCTTCATATACTGTATGCATTCATTAGCCTGTTGCCCGCCCGTCTCTGATTGGTCCTATTTTAGGGCTGCTGGGCGGTGGTTCTTATGTAGTCATAAGAGTCATAGTCATCACATACATATGACATTTTTAAAGTTTTTGATTTATTCTTTCTTTAACGTTGGTTAAAATAAGAATAGTTACAACAACTACAGGGCAACCCTAGCTTTTTTTACGTAACTTGAAATTTACTTATCTAATGGCAATAAAATTTCAAGTTGATTCCTTTTGTATTCATGAAAATATTGAGGATTGATAAAAAAGTACGAGTTTTAGAAGTGAACAAAAGATTTTTCTTTTGAGGTCGAAAATGAAAAAGTTGAATTTTTCATTTTTAATTGAACGCGATGCCGCATGTTGAAGATAGTAATTCCCATAAACAGAAAAGAAAAGATTCCCGTGAATTTCTAAAGTTGTAATTAAGAGCAATATGAGAAATCGAATAACCTATTATTTATATTTTTCATAGAAACTGTCTGTCTAATTAAAATACATAAACATTTGAAGATGAAGGTTATATTGTTCATTGGGTCATTATGTCTCATTGCTTTCACTCAAGGTTTGTTTGTTATTTATTCTTCAAAATTCAGCCCGTCTAGATCTACACCCCTATGACCCACTAAGATCCACCCAAATGGTAAAATCATTATTCTTCGGAAAGTCATGTGATATACCTTCCAACCAATAAGATTTAATCGAGGGGAAAACAAACACTATGGTTTAACTCACTAAAAGATTTTATTTACTAAAAACACACAATTTATCTTTAGTAAGTGTTCTGTTTCCCCCCAGTTCTGACGTCATGCAGTGGCGAAGAATTAAAAAAGCCCTATTTTGCTACCAGTGTAGAAAATGGTCACATTAGTAGAAAATCGGATACATGTTTTTCTTTATAAGCACAACGTTTTTAAAAGCATACTGAGCCCTCAATTTGACAAAAAAGCCTTACACTAGCATAACTTGAGCTTGATTTGAAATTTCGACTAAGCATACCTTCTTAGAGTCTGTTTTCCAAAAATAATATGCTTATAAAAAGAAAAACATGTATTCTCTCTCACCCCAGTTAGTGGTAAAAGTAAAACAAAGAATTACAAAGCACTACTGAAACTATGATGAAAGAACAATCAATTTTTATGACCTCACTAGAAAAACATTACCAATAGGTTTGAAAGATTTGACTTTCACCCCCATTGAGCTTTTTCTACCCACTGGGGGTACAGAGACAGGGATAATGATTTCTTCTTTGGGAATAATAACAATTTTAAGTCTGATTTCTTTGTTGAAATGGCAAAGGATCCCTTTAACACGTCGTGGTTTTGGGTTCAGGATGTTTAAGAATCGGCAATAAAATCATAATTTGCTACAATTATTTTATCAACTTATTATTTTCTCACATTAGCATCGAAATGGGACTATAACGCTACAGGAGACAAAGGTACGCTGATTTGTATATTTACAGTCGCGATTCATTTTCTAATAGACTTTTTCATAAATTACGTCATGAGCAACGACTGCCTCGTCGTTCTTTAGTTCAAAAGTCTCTAAAAATCGCTTGAATAAAAGGGATAAATTTTTGTCTCGATACTTCGTTCTCCAAACTCGTTTAAGAGACTTCACTACGAAAAACTTGAGTGGTCTTAAATTTGCAGGCCCACAACCTCTTATCTTGAACTGTCAACGGAGTGACAAAGAAAATTCGAAACATAGCAAAAGAGTGAGTGTAATAGTTCGACACATGTGACAATAAATACCACCAGAAAAAGACCTCAAAATTCTTAGAATTTTAGCAAAATGTTTACCTTAAATTAAATAATCTATATTATAATACGCTAAAATGTCTGAAGCCCTATTCTGGTTCGTTTTGGTTTTCGATATAGATTTTTACGCGCACGGCACTTTTTCACGGGGGCTCTGTTTGGATTTAAGACGCAGTTTTTCCTGCAAACCTTTCAAAAATAATGTTGTTTATTACGTGGTTTATTACCCCCTGTAATCAAAAAACAAGGCAACCAATCAGTAGTCCAAACCGTTTTCGACTGTGTGTAAGGATTTCATCCTATTGAGAATTCACTCTCCACCGCGATGCAAAAATATCATTTCATTTTGTAATTTTTAAGAGCTTATTATCAAAACATAATTAATTTATTGAATCTCTTAGGGATTCGCGTTTTATTACGCTCCTGTCTATCATTTAAATGCATCTTTTCCAACTTGAAAATTCAACTAAAAATAAAGAATAACACGACAAAGATATGAAAACAGTTATGTTATGTTACAGGACCTGCTGACTGGAAGACGCATTACCCTAAGTGTACCGACGCCGCCACAGCTTCACGCCAATCACCCATCAACATCGTTACCAAGGACGCCAAATATAACAAAACCTTAGCAACACCGTCTTTCATCAACTACGAATTAAAACATAATACCAGACTTGAAATTAAGAATAATGGACATACCGTTGTTGTTACACCAACTTATGGTGGAGGCGTTTCTAAAGCTCAAGTCACTTACAAGGGTAAGTAGGCAGCAGACACACAACTTATTCCGACATTGTTTCAAAATCCAAAAAACGTTCTGGCGTTAAAATAGCGTGGAGAGGTTGCTACTTTTTTTATGATTCTGATGAAAAAGTACCATGGTTGCAGCAGTCATTTTAAATTTCGTCAGTTGATAAAAAGAACCAATCAAATTTCGCAAACTTCTTATTTACATTTCCTTGTTCGTATTTACTAAAAACAAAATTTTGACATATTTTTCTTGGCCAAAGAATATAGTAAAAAAGTCCAGCGACGAAGATCAATTTTAGCCAAGGATGCCATTTTGGCATCCTCGCTGCAACTCAGCCACTATATCAAAATTAAAAAAAGTGGCTGGTGTGTCTTAGCTAGCGTTAAAACAGCTGTTGTTTGGACTTTAAAACAGAGTTCCGTACCTGAAGCTCATTCATTTATCACCAGCTTTTTTAAAAAAATGAGCAAAAAATCCAATATTATCATAGTACGCCTAGTATTAGTATCCGTTTAAACTCTAACCCAGTCCCTTTTCTTGATCTAATATCGGTTTTAATTAAAGTTATTAAAAATATTTTGCTCATTTTTCTCATTTTTCAGCAATTTCGCACAGTAAGAAAAGAAAACACACTTCCTTATAATCAGAAAAAATAGCACACCCACTGTTGAAGATATTTTCGAGAGCTACCTCTCGAAACAAATTTTTAAAGTAAAAAAACGAACCCTCTTTGGATTTCCAGACATCTACGCACTCGACCCCTTTGGATTTCCAACATTTCTTAAACATTTTGTGTTACCCCCTCGAATTATTTATCCAGATCTTTATCTCTCGGTGAAAAAATCGTAATCCTCTGCAACAGAATACATTCTAGAGTATTACCTCGCGCTTATCGTTCGTTAGTATACTAACATGCATACTATGTGCAGATTGTCTGTTTTTCCGTAAATTTCCCGTAAAAAGTACCGGGTGCCCCAAAAAAGACTTCGCACGTTTAATGGCGTATTGCAGTCCTAAAAATTATGCACCAAGCTTTCAAGTGATAGAGGATAGTCTAACTTAAGTTTTGAGATATAGCCTTTTAAGTTTGGCCTACATTAATGACAAAAAAGTTCGGACAATTTTAATTCGGACATTAAATTTTCGGAGTAAAAAATTCGGACGGTTTATAGTGAATTCTTCGCTTATCGTTCGTTAGTATACTCTGTGCAGATTGTCTGTTTTGCTGTAAATTTCCCGTAAAAAGTAACGGGTGACCCAAAAAAACCTCGGACGAATTTCGGACAAAATTTCGGACAAAATGAACATTAGTTTATTAATTTGGGACAGAATATCTTTCATGGACTCGATAAACAGTTACAATACATGGAAATTATTCTAAAATCAGAAGAAGAAAAATAAAAGTGTAGTGTGCAGTTCATACGGGTGAAATTTGTCCAAATTTACTAAACACCGTCCGAACTTTTTCCTCCGAAAATTTAATATCCGAATTATAATCGTCCAAACTTTTTTATCATTAATGTATCAGTCTTTATGCACCGTTTCTCTAATGTTTTACATTGATATACTCTTAATTCTGACTGAAAAGAGAAAAGAAGCATGATTTTAGGCATATTCGAAATCGTTTTCAGATTCCTTGTACTTTTCCAAGCTCGGAAAATTTTCGGACGGTAAGACTTTCGGACACAAAAAAGTTCGGACGATTTTATTTTCGGATGCAATTTTGTCCGAAAATAAAATTGTCCGAACTTTTTTGACAGTAGTTACATACAAAGTTATAACTTTTTTAATTCAAAATTCACTTTTCAAAAAGTGCAAAAACATCTGAAACTTTTCGAAAAGTGAATTTTAACTTTGAAAGCTCATGACTTTTTAACTACTGGGCAAAACTTTAAAAGTTATACCTCAAAATTTAAGTTAGACTATCGTCTTTCTGAAAAATATGATTTTGGTTTCAATCGAGGTTTTTTCTGCCCCAAGAAGTCACCAAACGTGCGAAGTGTTTTTTGAGTCACCCGGTATAAAATTTAGTATCTAACAATTTTAAACAAAAGGCCAAAGCCTCGCAATGTCTTCTGGAATTTAACCATCGCGGCACTAATTTAATGCGCATCTCAAGCCTTGGTGTTAGTCTAACCTGGGTCTTAACTTTAAAAGGCGATAGCTGTGAAACTAAAAGGAGTGTCATAAACATTCAAATAAAAACACTTATCTTGAAATAACAAAAGCTGATGGCATCATCGTGACGTCAAAACTTCAATTAAATGTTAAATTACCGCCCTCATTCTTTACAGGTAAAACATATGAATTGGTGCAATTTCATTTCCATTGGGGATCTGATTCAACTAAAGGCTCTGAACACACTGTCGATGGAAAACATTACCAAGTTGAGGTAACACAGCAGACAGGGAACTTTGTTTTAACCATAGTCAGTATAAAAACCCCGGTCTGGAAGTCTTTTGTTTTTGTCTTTTGTTTACATTTTGAACTTGCAGACGCAAAATGGTTTGTTTTGCTCACTTATTGATCATGTGATCAAAAAATAGACCAATCCCAAGAGAACATATTGGTCACGTGATCAGTAAGTAAGCAAATTGACATTTGACTTTTGTTTCAAACAAAAAAAAAGTTGACAAAAAGATATATCAATACATTGCCAGACCAGTGTTTTTTATAATGACTATGTTTTAAAGTCCACACAACGTTGTTTCAACGTCAAAACGTTCTGTGGACGTTGAAACAATGTTGTGTGTCTGATGCGAAATAAATGTATTATTTTTGGGACACGATACATAATATGCAAAAGACGTTTTCGACGTTAAAATAACTTTCCGTGTCTGCTGGTATTCGTATTCGGACGCTGTCTGACTTTTGAAACAACAGTTTGAATGTTTGAGCAGAGCATTTTTAGAATACCTACCGGACAAAACTTAGTCGGACAACAGTAAAATTTTGTTCGGACACTTCTTTTGTCCGACTAAGATTTGTCCGATAGGGTGTAATACACTGCTTTTATTTTCATATTCTTCTAGGTGCATTTTGTTCATTACAACAAGGACGATTACAACTCATTCGCAGATGCAAAGACCAAAGATGATGGCTTGTTGGTCTACGGACAATTTCTCAAAGTAAATGGGCTCTTCCAGAAAGAATTCCGATTCCCCGACTTTTCTTCTTTCTTATCCTTCATCATTAAACTCTTACCCCCTATAATATAACTGTTCGGGAGGGCATTACGGGAGAATAATGACCGAGGGCATTACGTGACAGAGGTCATTATTCGACGTAATGCACGACTGAACAGTTATTATATAGATTATTACCCGAGC